>CAJNIZ010021835.1:64569-79212 GCA_905231905.1 Symbiodinium pilosum
CCCTACAGAAGTCCCCTACATAATCCCCTACATTGCCCCCTGTAGGGAGTTTAGACTATACCCTAAACCCTAAACGCTAAATCCAATGTCGTAGTTTCCATTTTATTTTCCATTATCCTATAATCCCTATATAACCCCAATTTAACCCCATGCCTATAGCTCATATGAGCTATAGTCTAAAGTCCTAGTATCCCGCTTCATAACCCCTATAGTAGTCCCACCAATATTCCCCTATATAGCCCCCCTTTAGGAGTATATACCATAGCTCATATAAGTTTCTAACCTTGCCGGGCCTTGTTGAAGCGGGAACGGCTGAGGAGGTCCACCCAGGAATCCAAGCACGCCTCACATCTTTTAGGGTTTAGGGGTGAAGGGGGTTAGGGTTTGGGATTAAGGGTTTAGGGTTTGGGGTTTAGGGTTTGGGATTTAGGGTCTAGGGTTTGGGATTAAGGGTTTAAGGGTTTGGGGGTTTAGGCTTTCGGATTACAAAGTCGAGTTTAGGGATTAGAGCCTAGGTTTCCCTTTATGGCACGTCTATCCGCCTGACAAAAGATTTTAGGCATTGGGTTGAGGATTCCAGGCTTGGTATCATGGCCTCCTGGTATCGGGCCCTGATCTGCTTATTGGAACTCTGGGTCAGAGGGCAGATGTAGGGTATCCTGATAGATACAGTCCCCAAGCGCGAGGGCCAATGCTCTGCATCTTCGTACCTAAGGGCAAAGGCCCTGCCTTCTGTGCAACTTTCCCCCTAAAGGTTACAGCCCCAATTAAGCAGATAGAATATGGCTTTGGGCATTTTCTAAGAAGTTCCCCATATACCCCATATTCTGTCTGCTTAAGGGGGGCTGTATACAGTCCAGGGGTTCATGCCTGCTTTGCGCCAGGACGCCCGGCAACATTTGAGTCATCGCCTAAACTCCTAGTATCCCCCTTAATAACCCCTTATAGTAGTCCCCTATATATACCCCTATGTAACCCCCTTTAAAGGAGTTTAGACTACAGCTCATTTCGGAAAAAACACACAAGAACCACGCCAGAGCCACTTCGCAGCCTGCCCACCTCGAACAATCTCACGCAAAACTCAGCTTAGACATAGGGGTTACATAGGGGTTATATATGGGGATATGTAGGGGATATGTTGGGGTTTTATGGGATATTGGAAAAGAAAATGGGAACTACTATTTGGGGTTTAGGGTTTAGTGTTTGGGGTATATAGTCCCCCTTAAGTAGAAAAAATATGCGGTATATAGGGAGCTTACTATACTGTACCCAAAGCCCATATTCTGTCTACTTGAAGGGGACGATATGCCTTAGACTCCAAAACCCTACATCTACAATTGTCAACCCCACCTTCAACCATAATTAAACTGAATTTAACTTTCAAGGCCCTCGAAATTAAGGGGTTCCCTTGTAAAAGCCTGGCAAAGAGCAAGAATCATTCCAAGATTGCCACTGCACCCTAAACCCTGTACCCCAAACCACAAACCCCTTTGCAACAGGCATTCTTAGTCCGCCCGGCAATGTGCCCCTTGCACCCCAAACTCCATAACTGTGCCGGAGGCAGAGCACCAGTAGCCGCTCTTAGAGCAGACTACTAGGAGACTTACCCCAAACCCTGAACCCCGAATCCTAAACCCTCTAGGGTTTAGGATTCAGGGTTTTGGTTTCCTATACTTTAGAGCACCCGTACCAACTCAGCACCAGAAGGCCCATCACGAAAAAGCGCTTAGCGGGATTGCAAGGATAAAGAAACTCAGGCTTGATATGGGCCTTCCCGATACCTTTTGGGAATCACTATATTAAAGAATTCGAGTATCTGGGGGTTCTATATATTGGGGTCCACTTACTGTTGCAAAATATTATATAGATCTACCCCAGTCAAAAAAGTAAGCCCTAGCAGCCCTGAACACATGGCGTGGGCGCGATGACGCTACTAGCAAATACCTCAGCAGAAGAAGAAGCCCTGAACCTAGACCCTGAACCCTGAACCGTAAACCTTAAAACCCTGAACCCTAAACCCTGAACCCTAAAGCCTAACCCTTGAACCCTAAACCCCCATCATCGCTAAAGTTCAAGCCCGCCTGTAGCAACGACCTTCGTGCAGCCAGCTCCGCAGGCTTCGCGAAGGCCTGACACGAAGATTTGCAGCTTCAGGGGTTGGGAGCCAGGGTCCAGGATTACTCACCTTTGGCTAGCTGGGAATGGTTTAGGATTTAGGGTTTAGGGTCTAGGGTTTAGGGTGGGAATGAAGGAATGGAAAAGAAAATAGAAACTACTATAATGGGTTAAAGAGGGACTAATTTAAGGATCCATTCCTTTATTCTTAGCTAACCAAAGGTAGGGCTACGGTTCAGGGATTGGGTTTAGGGTTTACTGGGTGGTACTCTACAGGACCTTAACATCATTAACGAGCATGCTCCCTTGTACAGCAATTTGGGAAAATATGAAAGGCGTCACCTACTTTACCTAGCTTAGGCTTTGAAGGGGCAAGGTCAGTTTAGGATTTGGGTTTAGGATTTTAGGGTTTAGGGTAGGGTTTAGGGTTTAGGGTTTAGGGTTTAGGGTTTAGGGTTGTTGAAGTGAAAGGGCTTGGGGGTACAGCGGCTGAGTACCTCCCGAAGGTTCCCCTGACTTCTTCTTTACGTAGTCAGAAATACGCCTTGCCAACGGAGAACCGTGGGGGGATGTATAACGCCGTTGCTAGGGAACCCAGAAGACTCTCTACTCAAAAAGGTGCCCTGGGCACTCCCGAAAGGGTATATTTCCTTTGCCCTTCCTTCGTTTATTCCCTACTGATCACCCCAATTCATGAAATCCTAAACTCTAGCCCCTAAATCCCACACGCGTAGTAACCACTTTAATACTAACTCTAAGAGACCCATTCCCACTTGTAGCATACATGACAAGGAACGGAACTCCACCTGGAAATCTCGAAGCATAAGAGTTCATGTGAGCTACAGTCAATATTTCCCGAAGTATTAGGTTTGTTCTCAGGGGCTGTACTAAACTACAAGAAGGACCCATACGTCCACTGTTAAGGTTTCCTCAATAAGCAGTAACTAAAAACCCTAAACTCTAAACCCTAAACCCTGTGAGTCCAGCAATGCACTCGGCTTAGAGCGGCCTCAGCGGAGGCGGCACGGGCTAGTCTTGAAGCAGACACCTCCAGGGCACAAGCTTTTCTGGCTTGGGGTCCGGGGTCTAGGGAGTAATGAGGGTTTCTTTTTTCGACTTGGGGCTTAGGATATATTAGTTAGAGTGCAGGGCTGGAAAAAACCTAAGTTAAGATACCCATAATTAGGAAACTCCGGTAATTTCATAGGTTTAGGGTTTCAAGTATACTGCCATAACTAGGAAACCCCGGTACGTCTCTTTCCTTAATTTCGGAACCCTTTCATGCACTACCTCATTTTCAGCTACTTAACAGCTAGGTAGCTTCAGTTCGTCTTCGGAGTTTGGGATTCACTAGAGGTTCTCCTCCTCGTAGCAAGAAGTGGTATAGAATGGCACTATAATGGGAACACTCATTGCTAAGGTAGGCTTTTGGAATTCCTTGTTCAGGTCTAGGGCCTAGACTAGGGTTTAGGGCTTAGGGCCTAGACTAGGGTTTAGGACTTATAGGGTTTAGGGTGTAGGGTTTAGGGCTCAGGAAGTAGAATTTCAGGTTTGGGGTTTAGGGACCTTTTACAAATCATGGGAGGTGTTTGATGCTGCTTGACCACCACTGCTGGTCTCTCCACACACAAAGAAATTGCATGTACCATTCCATGGTAGGGATTACAACCCCCAAGCCTAAACCCTACCAACCCCTAAACCCTACAGCCTAAGTCGTGTCGTTCATAGCCTGTTACCGGCCTCCTTCTGCTTGCATTGGGCCACCAGATTTTTGAGTCTCGGCATGTGCTTCGGGTGTAGACTGTCGGTTGGAGTGTGGTGCTTTGGGGTTTGGGATTGTAGCTCGGGAATCTTAGGGGTTTGGGGCACAGGCTTTTTTGATTTGGGGTTTTAGTAGCTTGGGGTGTTTTTGGAAATCACAGTTTCGAGGTTCCAGTGGTCCTGAGGACAGGATGTAAGAGCGCAAGGCAATTGTGTTTTCAATGCCCACTCTCAGGATTTTGCTGACCTTGATTGCCAGTGGCAGGTTTCAAGCACTAGCTTCTTGGGTTAATTAGCTGGGTCAAGAACCCCACGCTACACTTTGCAGATCCCGACTCGCTGATAGTCCTCAAAAATCCATTCCCAAAATCCATGCGGAGCTCTGGGGAACCGTTGTGAGCGGAAGCCAAGTGAGCTATTGGGTCTTCAAACTTGCCCTTCATGTGCAAGAAGCCCTAAGAAGGCAGTAGGCATTAAACACCCAGAATCCCAAGCTTACACCAGGCTCCTTAGACCTGAAAGCCCTTCAACGCGAGACACGCTACACCCGTTGAAGTTGCATCCCCAGCCCTGGGCATACAAAACAACGAGGGGTAAATCACCCGCCTAAAATCAGAAGCCCCTGAAGCACGCAAACCTCGACCCAAACAACCGTCAACCGTGACCATTCCCAAAGCCGGTCCTAAACCTCAGGCAGGCCCTGAGCCTTAGGCTTACAATCCCAGCGTCATGCCTATTCCCTGAATTTCTATGGGTTGTAGGAAGGACCTCTTCCATCAACAGCTTATTCCCTGAATCCAAGACCTGAAACCCTGAAGGGCTGCAGGGCTAGGGGCGTGTCGCTCTTCCCTAATGGAGAATTTTGAAGATATTATCAGCTATAGTCTAAACTTCCTTAATAAGCCCTAAGATTGGAAGCCTAGATAATCCCCTATATAACCCCTTTAAGAAGTTTCGACCGCAGCTTATGTAGGCATGCCTCTGGGCTTAGATATGCCTGAAATCTTGACAAATTATTCCTTTTCATTCCTTATATACCCATAACATCATAATATACCCTAAAAGCCTACTACCCTACTTGGTGTAGGCTCCCATGAATAGAGGTTGCATCTTGGAGCGCGACGCCAACCTCTCACTTGGAGCTTCAAATCTTTCCTGTACGTCCTAAACCCGAAACCCTAAACTCGCAACTCAAACCCCAAAAGCACCAAACTCTAATTCCTGAGGACCAAAGCCGTATATCTAAACCCAACCCCTCAATCTACAATCACCATATACCCTATTTGAACTATGCCTCTCTTATGTGCCTACACCACACATCCCAAACCCTACTCTAAGGACCGCAAAAAATGTACTTAAGAAATCCTCAAAGGCCTGAACCATGTGACTGTCACAGGGTCCATGTTTTCGAGCCCGGGCTCTTACATGAGTAATTCTCCAAAAAACGGTCCTCCTTTGAATTTAAGAAACTCCGTAATTCATAGAATGCTCAAAACTTGCGTGTCTGCGCTTTTGGAAACGTTGCTGGTCACGTCGATCTGAACCGCAAGTCCTTAATCTTTGGCCCAAACTCATAACCTGCAACCCCAAATCCCACACACTGTAACATCCCAAAAGCCCCAACTCGAAATCCTAAAAGCCCCCCAAACCCTTAAACCCTCAAACCCTAAAACCTTAAACCCTTCAACCTTTAAACCTAAACCCCTTATCCCTAAACCCCTGTGTTCTGATGAACCCCCACACCCTCCAACCACCCGAGGGGCTCTTCGTCTCCGCAACGCGCCCGCCAGGCCAAGAAACAGGACAGGAGCCCCAACCTCAGGGTTTAGGGATCTTAGGGTCTAAGGTTTAGGGTTTTAGGTTTGGGGTTTAAGGTCTAAGGTTTAGGGTTCAAGGTTTTGGGCTTAGGATGTCCTCCCCCAAACATGGAGAATCCAATGGAAGAGAAACTGGACATTGAAATGGAATCTGGGGGAAGCTGCCTCCGGGGAAATGCTTCGAGGATCAGAGGACCTAGTAAGTAGGTTCAAAATGGGGATAAACTGCGGTTATTCTATGGCGCATAATGCTCATAAAAACATGCTTACTAATTCCAAGTTGGGGTCTTTTGCCAAAGAAATGCAAAGAGATATGTGGCGGTGTGTAGGGTTACGGGCTTGGAGCAGAGTTTGAGGTGTGGGGCTTAGGGCTCAGAACTTGTAATTAATGGAGACTTTTTGGTCCACGGCTTGTTTTCCCTCTCTCGCCTGGCTCAAAGGGTTTAGATACTTTTAGGGTATTGAAGCCACTACGAAGATCGCAGTGAATTTGCTAAACTGAGCTGCAAGCGATTACACCTCAAACCTTGATCACAAAATCCTAATCTCGAAGCTCTTTCTTGCATTCCCAATCCCTAGATGTGCAAACCCATCGCATGGGTCTTAGGCGTTTTCTGCCTATAGTACCCTTAAGTATGGACTTCCCCAATGACAATAAAATCCCGATATGCCCCTATTTCTATCTACTTACGGGGGACTACAGTAGACCCTAAACTCTGAAACCTATATCTATGTAAGGGGGACTAGATATCTATGTAAGGGGGACTATGTAAAGGGGGGCCATGCTCAAAGCCGGGCGGCTGGTCAAGTTTGGCGTTCTGCTTGTCATGGAAACGCTTGAGGAAGACTCGCTGTCGACTGAGATTGGTACTTCACTGAGGGTTTAGGGTTTAGGGTTGGGGGCCTTTGGGCTCAGCATTCCTTGTTGAACCCTTAACCCCTTAATCACAAAACGTCACAAAACCCTAAACCCCAGACCCTAAACCCTAGATAGTAGTTTCCATTTTCATTTCCATTATCCCAATGTATCCCCTATATATCCCAATATATAACCCCTATATAACCCGATGTAACCCTTGTATAGGGCTTCGAAGAGTTGAAGTTGAAGCTTTCGGCAGGCTTGAGGTTGGTGTCTCTTTGGAGACCTGCTTCACAAAAATCGACGAGCATCATGGACGATGTACGGGCCCTGCGCTAGACAGATGAATATATCCCCCCAATCATGGAGAATCATACGGAAAAGCAAATGGAAAATGAAATGGAAACTGGTATTCTATTGGGGTATGTAGGGATCAGGGCTGAGGATGTAAAGCATTTGAGCTATAGTCTAGACTCCTAGCATCCTCCTTGATAACCCTATGATAGTCCCATACCCTATATAAGCCCGTTTAACGATTTTAAACTATAGCTCATATTATGAACATGTTTGATCAGGGTTGGCCTAGGATGGGATGCTGCCTCCCAGGTGCATTCCTGATCCTCAAATCTTACTGACCCGTGCTAGCATAGGTTCAAGGTGTTTAGGGGTACGGGCCGTTAGTGCGGCACCTTTTCAAAGCATGTTTCGGAATACTGAAACGGACTTAGTCTTCGACGGTGAAGATGCATGCATTCAGGGGACCCCCCACCCTGTAGTAGTGGTATAATCGGAATATGAGAGGACCCTAATATAATCACCATTACCCCTTTTTGTCGCTATAATTGGGTGGGGGGGTCCATCTAATGACCCTGGGCTTCAGAGTCAAGGCCACTTGCCCTCAATCCTGCAAGCTTTGTGTGAGCCACTAAAGTCTGCCCAGATCCATGGTGCGCCCCCAGAATAGGGGGTTTAGGGTTTAGGGGTCTAGGGCTACCTGGGATGTATAGGGGATTACATTCCGGAGTACTATGGGGGAAGTTACGGGGTATGCTATAGCCCGCATGATCCGAAGTCTTGTATGGTTGAAATATTCCAAGGGTTTAGGTTTAGGATAACACTCTGGGCTCAAACTTTTTCTCCTGCTTCCTCTCCATACAAACAGAACCTGCAGCGTCCAATTGTCTCCGCTGAGGGTGCTCCTGAAGCAGAGCGTAGACCTCTTTTAGGGACGCCAAAGGCAATCCTTTGGTGGACATCTATACGAAGATATGTATATACACCTAAACCCTTGGAATATCAGAATAATATAAGATTCAGGGTCATATGAGCTATAGCATCCCCCTTGCTATCCTTATAATTCTCTCCTATATAATCTCTTATATGACCCACTTTAAGGAGTCTAGACTATAGCTCATGGAGGATATTGTCCAGTAACAGTTTCAGCCAGGGGGCACGTGTAGGATCCATGCCTGGAAGCATGCCCGCACGTGATACCTTCCAGGCGCCAAGTAGGGCGATCCAAGCGTTAAGGGTTTACGTGGGGTTTAGGGCACAACAAGCCCGTAGGATTTAGGGCTTAAGACCAGCAGGGCTTGAGGCAGAGTTTGGGTTTAGGGCTTAGGGCCCTAAATCACCTTCACCAATTTCCGCTGGCAGGCGGGGACTTGCTTTTGGTAATAGATCATGTTACGGCCCACTTCAATTCAGGTACTCAGGGGTGCAACGTGGGCAAGTGGGCAGCAAAATATTCCAGGGCACAAGCAGAATTTTCAAAACGTTGCGTTTGCAAGCCTTTCATGCGCTGGTGTTCTCGCGACACAACACCACGAAAGTAAACATGACCGCTAGCCCGAAACTCTAAACAATCAACCCAAAAATCCTGGGAATCAAAACGCACTCCTACTCACAAATAGAAAAGCTCTCTTCATCTTTGCTAAGAAATACGAGTCTTAAATCCTTGACCTCTCTACCTGCGCTCTTGACCTCCGCCCCCTGCCTCATCTCTCCGTGTTGAAACCTCGGTCCCACTTGCACAAGGAACGACCCGATTTAAGGCATATTGGGGTTATAGGGAATACATTGGGGTTGTATTGGGATAAATAAAATGGGAACAATTCTAATAAAATTAGGGCTATATTGAGGTTAGTGAAGTTCATGATCCCCAGCCATATCCAGACTTGCGCAAGTTGCTGCAACATCTGGGCTCGAGTCTAAACTGCCACCATCCTCGTTAATAACCCCTATAATAATCCCTGGATATAGTAGTCCCTATATAATAAGCCCTATACAAAATAATCCCTATACAATAATCCCCTCTATAACCACCCCTTAAGGAGTTTAAACTGCAGCTCATCTAGCTGCCCCTAGTGTGGCCGCCTTGTGTGTTACGCGCATTCATGGCTTAGGGCCTTGAACTTCCCCACCATGTGAGCTATAGTCTAAACTCTTAGCATCCCCCTTAATAATGGAGAATCAAATTTGAAAGAAAACGGAAAATCAAATGTAATCTGGGATTATAAAGGTGATTATACCCGGTTATAATCTAAACTCCTAGTATCCCCCGGAATAACCCGTATAATAGTTCCCTATATAATCCTCTATATAACCCCCATTAAGGAGGTTCGACTATAGCTCATGTAAGTACACACCAGAACGAACTCACCAAAAGGACTGAAACGGACTCAATCCAAACTGATTGTGAACGGGAGAAAGTGGGTTCCCCAACCCCCCCCCACCTACTACAGTTCTAGGGGTTGCTTGGATTAGTCTGAAACCTAAACCCTAAGCCCTAAGTAGAGCTCATGAGGCTCGTTTAAGGGGGAGCGGTCAGGGAGTTCACGGAGGAGAGACATGGCTCTGGAAGCTTATATAAGGGGTATATGGGTGGTTGTCAAAATTATGGTCCCTTTTTGGGTACCCTAAATATTAGGTGCCGTATTATAATAGGGACCCAAAGAAGGACCATAATTTTGACAACCACCCATATGATTATATCTGGGTTCTGTCAGTAGGGGTCCTGTAAGTAGCGGGTATGTAGGGTATATAGGGGGCTATCTTCGACAAAGCTCATTTGAGCAGCTCTGGATGTCTGGGAAAAGACGGGCTCCTTTCAGGGTGTTTCCTTTCCGGGCCCGAGGAGACAGCGAATATGCGGGGCTTTTCAGAACAAAAACTGTACCTATGTCTCTGGCAGAACAAGTAACAGACTTTTCTGCCATCCCCTAAACCCTAAACCCTATACTCCCCCCAAAATAGATAGAAGTCTTACTATAATATACCCAAAGCCATATTCCATCTTCTTAAGGGGGGCTATAAATACTTCAACCAAGCAGCTTCATTGCTCTGACTCGGGGACACTGTGAGTAAGCTCGGTATTATTGAAGCCACGATCCGAGCAAGAAGCTAAGAAAGCATCTTGCATGTGTAACACCGAAATACAAGAAAAAATATACATATATATATATATATATAACTGAGAGGAAGGTCACGCAACAATGATAGTTTTGGTTATGTTCTGTTTACCTGGGTGTTGTTGGTTAAAGCCTGAATAAGTCCCAACATTATCACCTTATGATTCTTGTCCGAATATTGCATACGACACCCCATTCCAGTTATTTAAGTAGAATTATGGGAGCGCTTGTTGCGATTGGAGGCGCGGGTTGATTTTACGGGGTGGCGGCTGGCGTATCAAAATCGTTTGAAAGCTCGCTCCGCAGGAAACTCTGCTATAAAAAGCCAACAGGCACCGGCTTGGTGTGATAATTTGACAGATGCCCAGCGTCAGCTCTGCATCCAAAGTCTCCATAACCCTTACACACCAAACCTAGACCCTAAACCTTAAAAAACCCTGAGCCTTAAATCCAAACTCACGCCTGAGGACCAGGATTGCAGTGTAGCCAAACCTTTCTCGCAAAGCTGGCCCTGCATCAGAAGGGACAATGGATTCCTCCTTTGTAAGGTCTGGGACTTAGGATCTATAAGATTGAAGACTCAGGGCCCGAGGCTCTCCGAGATTTTTGGGAGTTGGGGCTAATGTGAATGGTGACTTGGGGGTTTCCCAAAATTAGGGGTACCCTTTTTGGGGGTCCCCATAATAAGGACTATAGTATTTAGGGGTCTATATTAGGGTCCCCTTATTTTGGGAAACTACCACTTAGGGTGCAGCAACAAGTATGTGTTATTCGAGGGTGGGGGCGCGTCGTACTAGGGCGAATGGATAGGTCTTCCTTGAATACGTAGAAGCCGGGCATATCCTAAACCCTTAACCCTTAACCCCCCTAAGCCCCAAACACTAACCCTGAACCATCATCCCTTCCCTATGGTCACTCTTACTGGGTGGGGTTCCACCTAATCTATGTGGCTTCGGGCTTAGGGTTTAAGGTCTAGGGATTTGGGTTCCCGGGTTCTGGGCTTAGGGTTTAAGGTTGGAGCCAGAAGGATGAGTGGCTTCAATGTCAAGACTGGGCTTGCCAGCAAGGCCCACTCACCTTCAAACCCAAAATCTAGATCCCTATACCTTGGGCGGTACCCCAACCCACCAGCACCAAAACGTATACATATGGAACTGACCTTTTCGGCTCCGCTTATGGATTTGGACCATAATTTTAAATAGTTCCAGGCAATGATATAAAAGCAGTATCTACGAACCCATAAGAATTACCATCAATCTCTTGTATGGTCGTCAGACGTGGGTGAGTGGGACCCTGTTAGTTACCTCTACCTAAAGCAAATAAAAGGATTTTGTTAACTTCTAGGGAGTCTTAGGGTGGTTTAAGATGTCCTCCTTGAACAGCGGTACCTGTGGATGTACGTCCTTCCCAAAGCCCAAACCCCTAAACCCAAACCCCTAGATCCTAAACCCTAAACCCTGGAACCTAAACCCTAGACACCTCTAAACCCTAAACCAGTAGATTGCTGCAGAGCTTCGCAGCTTCGAAGTTCGAAGTTTCATTTCGGCTCCAAACGGGTTCAGGGTGTAGAATTACGGTAATTTCTGGGATAAATGTGAAGCTTCCTCGGAAAGCACGCTCGGGGCAAATCTCCGCATCTGCTTCTAAGCAAATGCAACTAGGACGTGCCCCCTGCAGGATCTATACCCCCCAAGTACAAAAATCCTTCAAGAAGATAGGAACCCCTCAAAAGGATCCCAACTTCATCCCAGGGTTTGCCAAGATTAGGGAAGCCAATCCTAGGCCCAAAGAACCCTTGCTTGCAGCCTGCTGCTTGGCTTCCTGCTTCACTCGCCTTCCGTAAGTGAAGGGAGTTTTGGGGATGAAAGCATAGGGGCCTAGGGGTCAAAATGTGTGGCTTATGGATGGTAGAGACGAAGGCATCGGGATAAAAGTGTAGGGTGTAGGAAAGTTAGGGATCAAGGCATAGGGTGTCGAGGGTATGTGTTGGGTTGAAAGCAGTTGAGCTATAGTCCAACTCCTAATATCCCCCTTAATAGGCCCCGTAATGGTCCCTATGTAATCCCCTATACGCAGAATACAGCACCATATAAAGCCAGCCTCTCAGGAGTTTATTTTAGACTACAGTTCAGTTGGTGTAGGAGAGCGTAGGAGTAAGGAGGTTGCGATCTGCTGGCAATTACTGGGAACTCGGAATGCCCGCATGCTCTAGAAGGCCCCATACAAACTTCCGGTTTTGGTGGATCACTTTTCGTAATCAAGGGACTTAAGCAAACCCAAACAAATTTTTTATGGCGGTATGATCCGTATGGGGTCCTCATTTTGGGGCTGAGGCTACCAAAAAAACGTGTGCTCATAACTGAATGGATGACGGAGGAAGTGGACACCAAGCCTTGAAACCACGTAGTGATCACGTGGAAAGGTGTTGGCGGCCATGATGCAGGTGCCTAAATATCTAAAAGAGAGCTTGGGAGATAATGCACGGTAAACATTGCGAACCATTGACATTACCTGCCTCTTGTGGCTATCGGGTTCAGGGCAACAGGGGGCGGTACAGGATGACGGAAGTGGATTCTGGGATGTTTGTCATACAAAGCTTGGCTTGCAAAATGTGGCACTGTACTGCGGCATCCGCACCCTAAATCCTCAAACCACCCACCTCAAATCCTAAATTCTTACACCCTTGAGCCTTGAAGCGTGAATCATTGAACCCTAAACCCTTAAAACCTTAACCCTTAAGCCGTCTGGCCATCACACGTTGTCCACCCTGAACACCCTATGATAATCCTGGCCGGGCGGCTCATGTTCGCTTCGCAGCTCATCGACCTCTACAAGGCCGCAGCAGAAAGCGTCCCTAAGGCTAGCACCATAGGGACCTAATTGGAATAGGGTCTTGGGGCACATTAACCAGTAGACTCTGACTATATGAGAGTTGTAAAGGGGTAAAATTGGTAGTTATTCAAGGCTCTACCGTCTACCACCCTAAACCCAAAAACGAAACCCTAAACCCTGAACCATGCAATGCAATGCGCCCCCCCCACCCTCCACCCAAGCGGCCAACCTGGGCACGACTGGCAACCCGTTTCGAGTGACAGCTATCTCGCAGGGCCTGGGCGGAGCGGTGCTTGAGGTCCTGGATTTAAGGTTTAGGGTTTCGGACATAGTGCCTGGGGTTTAAAGGCTTCAGGTTTCAGGTAAATGGGCGAAGCGCCAGACAAGAGGGGAACCCATCAGTCTCAGGGTCTCAGGGGACCCTTATTCTACGATACATAAGATTTGGTTTGGTTTGGTGCTTAAGTGTGGGGTGTGGGGCTTACAGTCTCAGGTATGACCGGAATTTCAAATTTAGGGCGTAGGGCTTGTGGGTTTGAAGCCTGCTGAAATTAGATGAAATTAGGGGTACCTCTTGGGTTGGGTACTGCCCCCACCCAGTAACAGTCTATATTTGGGGTCCTATTAAGGGCTATATATATATATCCATATTATAGTTATTATCCAACTGTTACTGAGGGGGGCAGTACCCAACTCTGGGGGAACGCCCACATTAAGGAATATAGTACTTGGGGGTCTATATTGGGGTCCCCTGATTTTGAGAAACTATCATATCACTGGCACATAGACGAACGGAGGGGAAAAACGTGTCACGTGATCGCAGATTCTCAAGCGTTCTGGCGGTTAGCAGGGACTGCAGAAATGGTTAAGAGGACCACTATCATGACATGGATTATGTTTGAGCTTACAGGGATCCATTCCTCCACCACCTATTAACCACCAGTACGAAGAATCCGGCTCAGCACTTACCTGTTTTGGGAATACGAAGAGACCTGCACAAAATCCTGCATCTCCTATAAGCCTAAAGCTTGGAACCTTTGAGCCCCAAATCCAAGCCTGCTGCTTAGAACAAGCATCCAAATAGAATCCGCCGGCACCTGACCACCTTCTTAGGTGTTGGGGTTTGGGGCTAAAGGCTTCCCTGCGGATCAAGGGGAACAATGAACCTCAAGATTTACCAAAACATACACTTCATCAGCCCAAGACCACATCTAGCCCTTTAAGCATCCCAAAAGCACCTGCAGATCTTCGGCCATTTGCTCAAACTGGCGCTCGCGCTTCCTCGGAAAATTCTACGCTAGTTGTGTCCGTGGGGAAATCGGATGTAGCAAGTTGGGTTTACAGCGCCCCTTACGTAGATAGAATGGGGCCCCCATATACGCCATATTCTATCTATTTTGGGAGACTATATGGGTACAGGAGTGTGGAGTTTGGGGAGCTCAGCGCTTGAGACGTCAGGCTTTGAACAAGATGCGTCTTTCAAAGGAGGTGGGGGAATTTCACCCGAATAATGGAGCATCCAATGGCCAATAAAATTAAAGTTGAGATGGAGGAAGTTGGCGTAGGTAGGGTCTATATAGCAAGTAGATGTAGGGAATGATGCATCCAACAAATCAGAAAAAGGTTTGGTGTCGCATATAAAACGCTTTAGATATGTAAGGTTTATGGGGGGATGGTTTTGGTAATTGTTCAGGATTCTACATCTTTTCCACATCGGCGAGGCGGACTTCGCCGAAAAAAAAGAAAAAAAGACTTCATAAGCTATCTGATCTATAGAATGAACTCCGAGTATCCCCCTTAAAAACCCCATAATACTCCCCTATACAGGAAAAACACTGGATTTTGATTT
>CAJNIZ010021846.1:7371-27208 GCA_905231905.1 Symbiodinium pilosum
TTTGGGGTTTAGGGCTTAGGGTACTCAAAGCTCATACTCCCCCTGTGTTCATCGCTTCCGCAGGCCCCTAGACCTCAAAAGGATGTTGGTAGTTATGGAGGCCTATGGGGGAGTTTTCCTTAAACCCGAGACCCTAAACCCTGAACACTAAACCCTAATCCCAAGACCCCTAAATGCTAATCCCAAAACCCCAATAGATCCTGAGCCCTGAGCCCTAATCCTAAAACCGTGGTGGAGAAAAGGTCCGAGCAAAAAAGAAAACCTAAAACCTTCATCTAACCCTTATATGACCCCAATACTACCCCAATATAACCTTTATATAACCCCGATTATAACCCTTTCATAACCCTTATGTAACCCTTATATAACCCCATAAGGTATATAGAACTGGGGCCAGGTCCTGACAAGGCTGCTGCATCAATCGCCGGTCTTCCTGCTTCACCTTAGGGGATCTCTGCGGGGTTTCTGAGTACCAGGACTTTTTAGGGTTTAGGGTTTAGGGTTTAGGGTTTAAGGTTACCTTCCTTGTACCCTTAATTGGGGATATATGGTTCCTAATAGTGGGTAGTTAGGCCCTAATTGAGGGTAGGAGGAGGGTCTAGGTAGTTCTGTGCTGCGGACGTGTGTGTGAAGCCGTCATGTTAGGCCTATGTGGTTTCATCTGTCATAAGTCTGGCTATTCAGTGTCTTCTGGTTACTGTAACTACAGCTTCCTACAAACCTCTAACCAGCCTTGGACCACTTGGGGAGGCAGGCCGTGGTGTTCAGTGTTCAGGATATTGAACAAGAGGTTTTGTATCCGCTATAATGGAGACTCAAGTGCAGAAGAAAATATATGGGATTCTTAGTAGCTTGTAGGTGGATTTTGGCAACCCCTATAACGGAGAGCCAAATGGTAAGGAAAATGAAGCTGGGGTTATATAGGGCTTTACAAGCGGTGATGGCAACCTCCAAATTAGAACCCCCTCAGAGTATGATAATCATAAGATGTCATAGGGTCCTAGTGCAGGGTGTTGCGTTTACCAAAACCCTACAACATTCAGGTTGCAGACCGATGGGCTTGCAATTGCGTGATTCGGGGCTTCAACGCCTTGCAATTGTGCAGAATCGTGATACAAGTGTGTTTGCAAAAAACCTGTCAACGGCTGCAAGCTTGCAGGCGTCTTGCGTTAGATTTTCTCTTGGCAGTATTTTGACATGGCGACATGGCTTGCCTTCCTCTCAACCAACTATTGAGGGAATAGAATTTCCACTTACTTCCGGGCAAATGCTCCATCCTCAAGTCTCTCCTCACCTGCACTCGCGCTAGATACGTCGTTTCTCATCCTCTGAGCCCTGTGAACTGAACCTTAATTTACAACACCGATACCATAAAGTGTTTACGGTTTAGGGTTTAGGGTTCATACCCTAGGCTGCAGACGCTTCTCGAAACTAAAGACATCCCGCAGCATCCTATTTTGCCAAACTCAACCCAAAACGTTGGGCTTTCAGGGTTCAGGACGCCATTTGGCCAAGAAGTACCAAACACGCACATGCATACACAACATCTTACAGTCAACGCAGGTCAGGTCCACTATGCGAAAAGTTGGTTTGCTGCTGGAAAAGGAGGGCTGGGATTGTTTGAGGAACGGATTCCACCGGGCTGCGTCGTTTTAACGGTCAAAGGAGAGACGATAAGTCATATAGCCCCCCTAAATCAGATAGAATATGGCTTTGGGTATATTATAATAAGATCCCCATATACCCCATATTCTATCTACTTAAGGGGGACTACACCTCTATTGAGCCAACTTGGGCAACCCGGGATCCCGAATGCCTACCCGAAGGGTCCATGGTGTTGGGTGGGTATATGATTCCCTAAGGGTCCACGGACCCAAATAACAGGGTTTTAGGTCCCAAATACAATAACATTAATGGTATTCGGGCCCTAAAGCCCTACTATTTGGGTCCTTGGACCCTTAGGGATTGTTGGGGTACTTAGACGTGGTTTAGGGTTCACGGTTCAGGGGTTTATGGGTGATAGTGGCCACTTAGAGGTGGATGGTCCCCAAGGCCTGCCCCACCCCCTTGTACTGAACCGTCGGCTTGAAGACAGTAAACTTGCTACTACTCTTATCATGCTGTCAGCCATATCAGCATTACTATTGCTATAACTTATCATTTCTAGTACTGATAAATACTGCTATTACCCGGGTTGCCTTTAAGGATCTTAAAGCAAGCTACCATGATCTGGGTATATAGTCAATAAACGGATTTCCTTATTGTAGTAACTCAATTTAAGCTCCTGTACACTAAGCCAGTCATTGCAAGCATCATGGCCTCCGTCTCCCATGGTCGCTCCACCCTGTCCGGCGGATCCGACCACAGCAACTCAGCCTCGGAGAGCTTCTCCTCCATGCACAGGAGAAGGAAAGGAACCAAATGAGCTGATAATAATGGAAAATCAAATGGAAAAGAAAATGGACAATGAAATGGAAACTGCTATATATAGGGTTATGTAGGGGATTATAGGGATTATGGTCTAAACTCCTAGTATCCCCCTTAGTAAGCCCTACAGTACTCCCCTAAATGATCCCCTATACAACCCCCTTGAAGGAGTTTAGACTATAGCTCAAATGTGTTCAGAAGTTTAGGGATTTTGGAGGGTTTAGTGTTGGGGCTCTCGGGCTCAGCGATTGACAGGTTTCGTGTCAGTAGAGGTGTGCGAATATGCAACAAGTGAGTTTAGGGTTTAGGGTTTGGGTTTAGGGTTTAGGGTTTAGGGTTTAGGGGAGTCCACTTGGGCAAAAATAGCTGCTCCTGGGCCACTGGAGGACCCGCGAGACGGAAGATGTGCGCTTCCGGGCGCACCTGGGCTTGCGTGTGTCTTTGAACTATTCTGCGACCAACAAAGCAGCAAGGTTCACAGAAACTTGAGCTTCTCACATGTTAAGTGCGCGTATAGGTAGATAGAATATGGCTTTGGGTATATTGTAATAAGATCCCCATACACCCCACTACTAAGCCGTCACAAACCCTCCATCAGCACTGTCTTGATTTTCTTTTCCAGGTTCCTGAAAATCTCTTGGGCTCTACCAGAATCATGGGTACTGAGTAGCTGAATACACCATGGCTAGTATTGTGGCGCACAAAAACTAGATCTCATATTATCCGAAGCGCCTGAAACCCTGAACCAATATGGTAGTTTCCCAAAAATAAGGGGACCCCAATGTAGACCCCGAAATGCTATAGTCCTTCTTATTGGGACCCCAAAATGGTACCCTTAATTTCGGGAAACCTCCATATTTGGGAATCTAGAGCCCCGAGGGCTGCCTGATCATCACTGGAGGATGCCGGGAAATTCTCCACGGGCTCCTTAGCCAGGTTTACGAAGCATCTCTTAGTGGGTCCATGCATCCATAATTATGGGGGACCCTAAGCCCTAAACCCTATAAACCCTACAAACGCCTAACCCTAAGCCGTATAAAGCCAAAACCCCATAAAACCGCAAATAAACCATCAACAACCTAAACCCTATAAACCGTACACCCTAAACTAAGGACTCCAAAAACCTAAGGCGTTCCGAAGTCTCTCTAGGCTTCCTAATATGGCGCCCCATACATGCAGCCCCCTTAGGGCTTCCTCAAACTTGGGTGGAAGATAAAGGGCCATGTTTCCTTCAGCGTGAAAGGATTGTCCAGGGATCTCGTGGGACGTTTATGAAACAAATGAATTGAATTGGGATCAAGATGTTGAAGCCAATACCTTCAGCGCGAACCCTAAACCCTACACTTCACCTATATCCAAACGCAAACACCTAACTTGACCCTACACCCACATGCAACAACGTAACCGATAAAACTAAAACCTATCGAAATTGACTTCGAGGTTCCAGGTCCGGCAGGGAGGTTGAGGAGCAGCTGCTGTCATCGGGCTCAGAGCATGGCATGGTAGCTGGAAACTTCTAAAGCTTGCTAGGAGGTGTTCTCAAATTTTGGGTCACCTATAGACCCTCAACAAAACTGGGAACACACCCATGCTGAAATCATTTCTGTGAGAAGAGACCATCTTAAGAAAGTAAAGGAGAAGATTGTTGGGTAGTTGATCGGGGAGAAGACTAGGGCGGCTACGTTTGCTAGGGTGGCTGGGGTTTAGGGTTTCGGGTTCTCTGTGCTGGCCTGGTATTGCTTGCGCATGCAGCATCGGGTGGCTAATTCGGACAACCTGCCAAGTGGCGTGAACCCGCCTGAGCGTCTTGCATTGGCGTTCCTGCCCTTGCGAACACGTATGCAGTTTGCATTCAAACTGCTGCGATAATCTAAAGCCCTCTTAGACTATCTATTTCGCTCTCCCACAGTTGGAACATGACTTTCGGCCGACCCTGCTTGTGACAACTACAGCCAAATTTGCTGCGCTGCTGCAAGCATGACGTGCTAGGCACATGTTCACTGGCTGCAAGGGCAGCTGTAAGAATGATGGGACTCTGGGGGAACCCAACACTGTTCCTCATACATGCCTGGAATATTCTGATTTCGAAAGCCTTGTCTTTCTCGTGGCCAGCTTCAGACAAGACAGACCAGACATGAACCCTTCTGACAGTCTCCAGGGGTATGTTGAAGATTCGGCCCTGGACCTGTAGCCTGAAACCCGTGATCCCCAGTAGCCTGAACCCTGTCAACCACCGTGTTCTATCTGTTGCTCCGGTTTTGCTTCCCTGGCGGCTCTCGTCGCTCTGCTGACCGTCAGCCGGTGACCGGGAAGCCTTAGGTCTTTCCATGCGAAATGCTTAATGTTCGATCCCGATTAGGGTGGGGGGCTTAATCGTGCTATTGCCAAAATTATTCAGCACCCCTGATTCGTTTGGGTGGCCTAAGTGGTGCGAAGTCGCGTGGCCAAGAAAATATTTATTGAGAGTAGTTAGGTAGAATGAAACGAATTTGCTTTCAAAACCTAGGGTACTAATTCGACTTTGCTAAGCTGTCAGCCTCATGCATGTGTTAGATTGAGACACTTGCATGAGAATGCCGGCCTTGCCCTGAGTCCAAAACCATCGATTTCTTACTGAACAGCTTATTAGAAGAGGCCAGGTCATCACATTTGCAGGGGGTAGTCCAGCAACTGCCCAGGGCCTCAATAACCTGAATGATCCTGAATGTTCTTTGGAACCTAGGAGAAAACAAAAGCCTGCCCGTTCAATTTTGAACAGCTACTGAGCGCACCGGCGCTCCTCCAATTGGCCTTGTAATTTTGAAGCAGTAGCTACTGAGCTCCGCAACAGTGCTCCATTTGAATTCAATTTAGAACGGCTGCAGGGCTCCGCAATTCCCCTCTTGTTGAATTTATGCTCCAATGATACTGGACTCCGGAAAGCCTGTTCCCATTAAACTTAGTTTTTACATTACGACCCAAATTTGTTTGGGGCGTTGCTCCCCCCCCCTTCCCACCCCGCCTCCACCAGATAGGTTTCAATTTTTGTTTGGAAGGTATAGTACACTAAGCACTAATCAAGCCCCAACATTACAAGCATCTGGGTTGTGTACAGGGGTTACAGCGTAATTGATGCTCGGGGTTTGAAGTTTACAGTGTGCATTTTAGGGTCTAGGTGTATGGGAGTTAGCCGAAACTTCTGCTTTCTAACTCACGTGTTCTAAGCAGGGGAAACTGTTGTAGAGATTGCATCAGACCGAGCATTCTATTCGAGTAGTAAACAATGACCAGGAGCAAGACACGAAGGACATCTTGATAGTAGTGCTGCTAGTTTCGTTCATTAGTACTACGGCACATCATAACGGTCATGCTCATGATGAGAGTCGCTTTGCGCATACAGAAAGTCTGCGTAAACATCAGACAGACAAGAAATGACTGTGATGGTAGCATGGGCAGGCGGACCGATCCCCCACCCAATGACAGCTATGGCGTGCATCAATATGGTCATGAAGGAGAGAGACGGTCTGAGAGCCCACTTCTCTGCCGAGCTTGCTTGGGCAATTGCCCAAGACTGCTGTAAACTTTCCATCTTCAGATGCATTACCTACGTAATGGGCTCATTCTGCAACGATCCCCATTGTTGGTACTGGAGCTCCTGCATGACCTTAGTACACTATACTACCAAAATTAACAAAGTGTAAGGTACTCACGGTCATGCAGGATCTTTACTATCCACCTAGAACAAGGATTCTGTTGATACAGGCATCTTCCCTGTACAAGCCAGAAGAAAGCCACACCTCCCGAAAACATACACACAAACAAACAAACAAACAAACAAACAAACAAACAAACAAACAAACAAACAAACAGCAGAACTTCAGGACGCATGATGTAGGCCCCTACCTATCCTATATTGTCCCCATAAGGTCCCTGAAACATAGTATCCCTGGCACATGCCTGTAATGTCCCGACAGCATCCCAATTAAACCCTATAACATCCCTTTAAAACCGCACCCTTAGCCCCATGAACATTAGATCATCCACACTGGCGGCCTCTGTTGCTGGGGAGGGCTCGGCGTGGACAGACCTGGGTTTTGCACCAGTGTGCTTTCCTTGCTTTTGGCATTCTCTCATCTACAGGATGAGTTCAGTGTTTAGGATTTAGTGCAGAGTAAGCAGTTTCTGTTTGTGACTCCTTGGTAATTATTTTGCATCAGAAAGAAGGTTAAGGGTGGCGGGATTATTCGTCGAATGTGCACCGAATCCCAGCAAGTAACGCCCAAGGCATCCCCTTGCAGAGCGTACATGTATGTACAGCATGTGTATGTAGGACGCCCTAAGGCTGAAACATCTACATACCGGAGATCGTGCATAGTAGCCTTAGGATGAGCCAAGGAATATTTTTGGACGTCTACTTCATACACGCTCAGCCTCCAGTTGGAAGCAGGATGAAGCTCAGCAAGCAAGGACACAAGGTAATACAGGGGGCTGACAGAAATATAGGACCCTAATGTTGGTAATTGTTGAGGCTTCTTCAATGGAAAGAAAGAAACAACAACACCTTAGAGAAACGTGCGCCTAACGCTGCCAGCTGGGCTGACATCCTACCCCTTTCGTTGAGGCAGCCTCCTCCTACCACTTCACTTGTAACACCCAAAGAGGGAAAGCCAGTTTAGGGTTTAGGGGTTCAGGGTTTAGCGTTCAGGTGCAAGGGATGGATCCCGATCCCGTTTGACGCCCTAAATCATGACCGTGAGGGTCCACAGACCTGGATAGTGGGGTGATAGGTCTCAAATACTATGTTATCTATGTTTCTTGTACTGCAAGCCCGGATGCTTGGCTCCTTGGACCCGGAGGGTGATACCCCAAACCCTAAAACCCAAACCCTAAACCCTAAAACAACAAAACCCTGAGAACATCCTTCAACAAGCCAAGGGCTCTGACCCTTGGGATTCCTCCCTGCTACACCCCAAATCGCAGGAGCAATGTGCCAGAGAGCCCAATATACCCCATACTTAAGGAATTTAGCCTAAATGGTACTAGGGTCCTAATATGATTTATGCTATGTTCCTTAAACTGAAAGGTACTGGGCTCCCCGGGGAGGCATGGAGTTGCCAGTGGGATAAGTCATGTGCGACCAGCAGGCTTCAAGAACACCTAGCCTATGTGAATTCCTACCTGAATCAGAAGCTCCACATCCCAAGCTTCAACCGCAACCCTGCACCCACACCTACCCCTAAAACCCGAAACCCTGATCCGTAAACCCTGTAAACCCCTAAACTCCGAACCCCAAACCTTCCAAACCCCTAAACCACAAAATCCAGAATGTTCTCCCTAAAACCGAATCCCTGAACACGTTTGCAAACTCGGAGTCCCTGCTCCTGCCGCGAGCCATGGCATACAGTCATGAGGAGCCCTTGGACTGCAGACAGGCCCTGGCAGGTGTAGGGTTTAGGGTTTAGGGTTAGCAGGCTTCTATTGGGGAGTTCGCCCATATAACCCTAAGGGTCGAGTACCCAATAATCATATACTTACCCAAAATCTCGACGATAATTACAATTACCCAAACCCAAGTACCTAATTATTGGTTATGTGGACCCTCTGGGTGATACGTGTATATATATATGAGCTATAGTCTAAACTCCTAGTATCCCCTTTAATAACCCCTATAGTAGTCCCTTATATGATCCCCTATATCCCCCCTTTAAGGAGTTTAGACTATAGCTCATATAATATACGGGTTCCCCAGAAGCCCCAGGCTTCGCCATCCTGAAATCTGCCCCCAAGACTACTTGTAATAAGGGCCAATACTAAAGATAATTGCGGGGTTTAGGGTTTAGGGTTTAGGGATCCTCAGAATTAAGGAGGGGTCCCTACGTAACTTCACTTGCTTTTAATCAGGTTCTCACTGGATTTCAAATAGGCTTCAATGGCTTTGAGTACGCGTTTAAGTTGATTTTATAATTGCTTTATGTAGACTCTAATTACCATGCCTTCAAGTTTGATTGAATTACGAACTTGTTAGGGTGCTGATTCCATTTAATTGGCTTGTTAATTCGATTGAATTCGACTTTTATGCCACGCTAATGAGATGCCAACGGGATCCTACTACATACCCCCCTAATGTTCGGGCTGTACGATAAATACCCCCCCCCCCGGTAGTATTAAATCTGGTTCGGAGCATATACATTTATACATTAAGGGTGCCCTTCAAAAATTGGGAGGAGGGATTATTATACAGGGATGTTATTCCCTTCTCTCTTACTAACCACCAGTTAGGTTTAGCTTTGGGGTTAGGGTTGAGGGGCAAATCAAGGCTTAGAGTGGCAGGTTGGGGCTTTAGGGCCTGGGGTTGGAGATTTAGGCTTTGGCTCTGGGGCCGCTGGGAACAAGCTTCACTTCGCTTAGCTCACAAGGTGTAAGATGGAGTTGAGGGTCCGCGGCTCAGGGCTTATCAAGTTTCACGTCGCAGGCTTGAGCTTTCTGAGGATCATGTTAGAAGATGGAAATAGAGCAGCTATAGCTTCAGCCTTCTTGGGGTTTATTGGGGTCAACTAGATATGATCCAATTTCCAGGTTGTCGGAGATTCCCAATTTCTGAATACTGGATTCCATCATATTAGGGAGTTTATTACTGTATGAAACAAGAGCCGACAAGTTTCATCGGACTTAGACAGCCCCCTAAACTCTACACCCAAAACCCTAAACTTGAAGCTCGAAGTGGGTATCATTCGCAGACGCTACCCTCCCAAACGCTCATGCCCCTTAGCCGTGACCCCCAATCCCAAAACCCTCATTGCTGTTGCAAACTAGTTGAACATTTCATGGGCTTGTTGGGGGGGGTGTAGTGGTGGGGGGCTGCTCCAGGCCGATAAGCAAGGCTCAAGGTGTATCTGGGGCCGAGCAGTTCCCGAGTAACTACCGAGGTTTGAGTGCCTAGCGAGTGCTCAGTGAACAAAACCCAACAGCCTTTGACATTTCTCAGATGCACCCCTCCCCCCACTCGACCCCCCCTCCCCAACACTCCCATGAAAATTCGCGGGCAATTTCATATGGGCTGTACACCAACAAGCCTGACAGTAGATTCCTAGGGAAGCCCTAAGACGGACCCGCGGTGGAAGGGAATCATGAGGGAACCCAGAGTTTCTTAGGGTTTAGGGTTTTGGGGCTCCTTGATAGGATCTACCTGAAGCTTATTTCCCATAACCAACCTCAGAGATAGCTACGAACTGCCTCGGAGCGCTTTAGGGCCATCATCCTCTGCACATGCGTCTGCAGCCGCTTTGGGGCCTGACATCATACAAACTCATAGGAGCTATAGCTATAATTTAAACTCCTACGTAGCATCCGCCTTACTAAGCCCTGCAATAATCCCCTGTATAACTCCCTTTCGGGAATTCGAACCATGGCTCGTAGGAGGCTTAGGGTCTGGACTTTGACATTCGGAGGCATGCGCCGAGGGGTACAATACATTGTAGGCTGTGGATGGAAGAAGACTGATACATCGTTACGGATCCCTAACCCTATACCCTATATAGTACTTTCCATGTTCTTCTCCATTCTCCCTATATAACCCCAACATTACCCCAGTATAACCCTAATATAACCCCAAAACAACTCCAATAGAACCCCACGGTTCAGTTTTTTGAGCCTGTGCGGCATCTAGCAGGCCCTAGCACAGGCAGCTCTACCTAGCGGCATGACACACAAAACAGGAGAGTTCAAGGCTACACTAGGCCTATCTGGCCACAGTTACATGAGCCATTGTCTGAACTCCTAGTATCCCCCTTGATATCCCTATATAATCCCTTCTGTAACCCCCTTTAAGGAGTTTAGACTATAGCTCATCTGGCCACAGTTGCATGCCTACTTGAACTGAATCTCCCGCATTCTGCATGCAGGGTGCTAAAGGACCCAAAAGGACCAGAAGGCCTGGCTTAATGTCCGGCAGCCCTGCTGGCAAAGACAAGTTTGCTGTACGTCTCATAAATAGGAGTGATAGTAATGTCAACGACTAATCGTAACACTTTAATGTAGCAACGTAAGCCGTAAGAGATCGCATTAGCGGTTTTTTCAAGTTTCAGGAAGCAACCTGAGAGGTACACATGCTCAACTAGGTGATGATGGTCACAGAGCTTGAGGGTAGGCTCAAAGGTATGTTCACTTGTGGCGTTACAGAGGCTTGTGGCTTCTCGTGGCTCTCATTCAGGGTTCTGTCTGTCTCTTACCACCATCAAGAGATAGACTTGGCAGCCAAAGGGCTAGGCGCAAGTATACGAGCTATAGTCCAAACTCCAAGTATCCCCCTTAGCAAGCCCCATGATATCCCCTATATAACCCCCTATATAACCCCCTTAAGGAGTTTAGACTATAGCTCATATGCTGAAGGTTGTTGTTCTGTGCAGAAGAAGGAAAACCAAGCCTCCCATTTAGGGTTTAGGGTTCAGGGCTGCCCTCCTGGAAGTCTTAAGGAGGTGAGTTTACGTTTAGGGCTGAAGCTTTAGGGTGGAAGTCTTAAGGAGATGCAGAGACGATTAACCCTGTAAGGCATGTACCTCTGAGGCCCTCAACCTTACTCGTGGTTAGTAGGGAATAAAACAAGAAAATCCCTACATCATCCCTATGTAATCTATTTGCCTTATTCCCTACCAACCCTAAACCCTAAATAGGGTTTCCATCTTCTTTTCCATTATCCCTATACAACCGCCTATATAACCCTATCTTCCGCTATTCCCTACTAACCCCCAATAAGCAACTGAAAGCCTCCAAAAAACTCCTGGAGCCCTTGACTGCCTGCTGGAAAAGCTGTTGCACATGGCCTGCAA
Source organism: Symbiodinium pilosum (assembly GCA_905231905.1). Lineage (NCBI taxonomy): Eukaryota > Dinophyceae > Suessiales > Symbiodiniaceae > Symbiodinium > Symbiodinium pilosum. The sequence continues at coordinate 18,603 of CAJNIZ010021846.1, forward strand.
GCCAATGTTTTTTTGGTTTAGGACTTTAGGGGTTTAGGGTGTAGGGATTTAGGGGCGTAGGTGTTTAGGAATTAGGGTTTAAGGCTTTAGGCTTTACAAAACTAAAGCTGCCCTTCGGGGCGGGTTGCAGGTTCTGGGGAGTTGTATGAGCTTTAGTCTAATCTCCTAGTATCCCCCTTAATAAGCCCGAAAGTAGTCCCCTATATATCCCCCTTTAAGAAGTTTACATTGTGGCACATATGGGGGGTCCTTGAGCATACCGGTTGCACCTGTAACCGTGATCAAGGGGCCTAAGCATTTTGAACTCCTATCTGGAAGAGTACTCTCAGCCAGCGCATGCAAGCGCAAGGGCTTTCTCTTTGGTTTCACGCTGCGGTTGCAACCTCAAAGGGAATGGCAAAGAACTGCAACAATCAAGCTGGTGCCCCTTTCCAAAGAAAGATCATTGGAGCCTGCCCATGGGTAGCCACTGTCCTAAGAGTAGGGTACGGCACTGAGGGGGCCTTACCCCTACCTTACGCCGCAAGCCGCACCAACCCTCCCGCAAAGCATTCCGGATTGCACTAAGCGCAAACCTTCGTCTTGAGGATCTGAACTTGTGCAAAACCAGACACCCAAAGCAGCAGGGGAGTAGAGCACGTGTAGCTGAAGCCTCCAACTGCAACACAAGAAGACCATAGCTGCAACAGCTAGGATGCATTGCAGGTTTCCGCCCGTATGAGAGCTTTACATGCTTGGATCATTGCTCCCAAGTGGTCCCTGGTCTCTTGAAACGTAATCTGGAAGCAGGCAAGCAACTTCTGACCGTCACCGTGTTGCACGCGATACCCAACTTATACCTAGCCGGGTCCCAACCTTCGCGCAAAAGGAGCTCTGCTGGAGGTGCGTCCTGTTTCGACCGCTGCAAGCTTCAAATGCCAGGTTTGAATGAGTCAGCCCCTTTCGTGTTGACCATCAGGATTTTCCTTCAAAAATCTCAGGTACAGCTCAGATATCGTGAGGGGCTGCGGGCCTCAACGGCACAATCTCTAAGTTGTTCAAGTCCCCAAACCTTGTAAAGGCTGTGAAAACGAAACCTTCAGGTACGGCGCGGCTTCTTGTTCGCTAGTCAAGACTGGATCTGCATACACCGAAGAAGAGGTCTGCCTATTTGATTTGTTTGAACAAATGCTGCAAAGTTGGACACTCTAGGCCTCATCCATGCACTCCAGTCCTGGCTTCTGCAAATTTAATAGAATAGCACTAGCGCGGCTGCCGTGGTAGTAGCTGCACCACGACCCGTAATGGTAACAAGAAGGATGATAGTAAGAACAAATGCCAATGATACAACCTCCCGTAGTAATTATGCGAAAGTATCCGATCCGAATTAAACAGAGTGGGCTTTTTTGAGCAAATCCATGACCCTAAACCCTAAACCCTAAACCCTAGAAGCTAAATCCGTTTCGAGGCACAGAGCCTCAGCGCAGCGTCCCTCGTGGAAGACGAGGATCCGGGAGAAGAAGTGGATGACTGGGAGCAGCCTAGTAAGAATCGGGTATCACCAGTATTACTACTATCATTAGTATGAATATTGCCACTAGTACTATAATAACTAGTGTTATTATCTCTCTCCCCAATGAACGTGAGCTGTGGAGAGCCGCCTACATAGACTGTGGTCTTTTTGTAGCCATCCTCAGGTCCTGCAACCCATATCATGCCGGTAGGCGACAAGTGCTATAATCTGTTTTAAGCAATGCTGGTTCTTAAGTCCGCGGCATATCAGTACGCGGATCAGAAACAATGAGATCAGTTTCGCCGTGGAATTAGGGCTTGGCAATTGCGACTGGCTGTTCTTGAACGCTGCTGATTTTTGAGGGGAAGGGCGCCTCCCCAGATCTTTTGCTATTCTCTTTGCCATCGGGCCATTGGACCACACTGAATATGGGGGGTGGGGGGCCGGGTGCAGGTAGGTTGAAGTCCGGAATATGCTTGCGAATCGCAGAACTTGTTGTCCGACGAGGCCCCGCCCGATTTCCCAGTCTCTGCATGCGAGCATCAAGCCAAAAGCCCTACACCCAAAATCTGAACCCCAAACCACCTAGCCCTTTGATGTGAGTTGTCGTGAGATGCTCTTGGATTAGCACGCAGATCTTGCTTGAGCCTCAAACCCTGGAAACTTCTGCACAACAAAGCTTCGTGCAAACACCTCCATTGTATGTACTCTGGGGGCCACGGCAGAGCCCCCAATACATCCAAAGTACAAGCATAGACCCTTGTAGACACGAAGCTGCAAACCATGAAGTTCAAACCTCTGTCCCTGAACCATGAAGCCATGGTCGGGATGACAGACCTGTGCGTCACCGTCATCATGGCTGCATGCCGAAGCTGGATTTTCAGCATGCTGTGCAAAGGGGTCACCTGGCCAGGATGTCATGAGAGTATGCTTTTTTGGCTTTCTAGGTTCCCCAGTAATCTCTTGTAAAGATGAGGGTGCACTTCTTCCTAATGTTCAGCTTTGATAGAGAGACCTCAAATAAAGGGGGAAAAGGGTACTACTGGGGTACCTGGCTTTAGATGTTTGGGGTGTGGAGCCTGGGGCGTAGAGGAGGTTGAAGCTGGTGCTGGCGACTGCCCACTTAAGTAGCAGTCACATTTGCTAAGGCTGGGAGGACTTATGACTAGTAAGTGTACCTATAAAACCTAAAGGCCATATAATACCAATTCTTATCCTCATCACTGCCTACTTATTATGAGATCCCCCTGACCCTCGGAGTAAGGAGGAGTTTTCTGGCTTCCATGGCTTAATTTGAAGTGTTTGCTCAAACCATGTGAGCTATTGTCTAAAGTCCTAGTATATCCCCCTTTATGAGCTCTGAATATTTCCCTACATAACCCCTATGTAACTAACCCCCTTTCAGGAGGCTGGACCTTGGCACATGTGGCGAGGTGTTGGCCAAGCACAAAAGCCTCATCAGAACATAAGCGGGGTGTTCCGAAATTAGGAGTACTAGTTTGGGGGTCCCCATAATCAGGACCATAGTATTTTGGGGCCTATATTGGGGTCCCCCTATTTTGGAAATCCAACAAACCGGCTTGGGCGCGTGGGTCACATCCTGAGATGATTCTGATAGGCGCCCAAGAACTGCACCCCTCCCGAGAAGCACATCAGTTGAAATCCTACATAACTATAACCGTGCAAGCTTTAAAGCTTTCATTGTAATTAGGTGAGAGAACAATTTGAGGGACTCCCCATGTACCGCAACCATACCTTGAAGAATCTCAACCAGACAGGCGGGATGATTGCAAGTTGTGCTTCACATGTACCCGAAAAAACTGAAAGGAGGCAAAACCGTAAACTCCAATTATCCGGAACCCGGAAGCAACGACTCCAAACCCTAGACCCTAGACCCTCTAAACCCTTTAACCCTGACTCTCCTCTGCGGCCTCGTGCTGCTCCATCCCGGCAAAGGGCTGGCGATAGTTGTGGGGGTGGGGTCTCCTTAGGGATTATATGGGTTCAGGGTTTAATTATTGTATGGGTTTAGGGTTTAGGGTTGGGACCCTAAATGGTCAACCTTTAGAGGGGATATAGGTATATATCAGGACATATAGAGTAGTGGAGAAAGATCTGTTGAAAAAGCTGGAAGATGAAAACGGACACGGAGTCTATACAGGTATTATATTTTTGCAGGGACGAAAAAAGGAAATAGTTGGTTGCCCTATAATTAAGCACTTCACACTAGAGTATTAAATGTCCCAAACCCCCGAATATTCAATGTTCCTTAATAACAAACATTATCTGTTGAGGACCATCTGTAATATTCAGAGTAAGCAAGTATTCAATATTCGCGTGAGGGGCGTCAAGCTTTTTGAGGATTGAGGAACGACTTTTGGTTTCTGAGTTGCAAAGCAAGGCTGCTACAATATATTGCGGGCCATAATTGGGAAGCCCGACCTGAAAGGTACAAACCTTGGAACCCTTGAGCTCTAGCTGGGCATCCCCATGATCCCTATAGGCCGCTGTTTTTGAGCCAATCCCCTGAACCCTAAACCCCAAAACCCTACATCCTAAACCCTAGATCCTATAAACCTTGATGCCCTGAACCCTAAACCCTAAACCGACTTGTAGCAGCATTTTCGTGGCTATGGCCAGAAGCAAGAGTTCAAGTTGGTTGCAAGATGGCAACCCAGACTTCAATGCATCTGATGTCAGCCTAGTGCACAATCCCTAAAATCAGGCCCCTAAACCCCAAAACGAACCCTAAACCCGAAACATAGAGAAAGTCGTGCGGTTCCCAGTCCTCAAGCGTGTGGCCAAATACCCCCTCCAGCCCACAAAACCACAAGCTCAAAGTGCTACCTACTTCCTATAGACCCCTATCAACTTCCCACATGGCAGTCACAATCTCTAGAACTCTCTACCCCCAAAAGATCTGAAACCATCAACCTTTCGAGAAACAACTCACACCCTTGCGGACTTGCAGGGATCTACGAAAGAGACCTAGCAGTCACAGCCAAGGAAACCTTCAAACAGAACAAAACGCGGTCGGAGTCCTGCAAAGGGTATCCCAAAAAAGTCCTCTCGGAAAAGCTCAAAAACGCTAACCAAATACTAGGACTCTCCTCCTCCTTGTACCCCGAAATAATGGTATGTGGTTCCTTCAAATCTTATTTAGGGCATCATAAAGGGTAGATCGAGGGAGGGTCTAGGTACTTTCAGGGACCTAGACTTGGGTACACCCAGTTTCCTCCCCCCCTGTTGGCACCTGTTTCCAAGAAAGTAGAGGCCTGGCAAGAAGTGCCACTTCTGAGACAGCCGTCCCAAATCCTACACACTAAGCCTACATGACCATGTGTCAAAGCTAAGGTCCTTATAATGACCTCCCAAAACAATTGAATCCGTAACGTAAGAGCACCACAAAAGACAAACATAGTAGGTAAGCTCGAGAAGTCTGAATCATGCGGAACAAGTATGACGACAATCCCCTCAATACTTAAATGCCGACACCCAAATATACCCTCTTCTAATTGCTTAGAAGCCTGCCCCAGGCCTCAAAATGCCGAATGTAAATAGCATTTACAGACTTTAGTGCGCAGTGTAGGCATTATCTATGCACTTGGAGCCACGGACCTACACGATTCTATTCCCAGGGGAAAGGCCTCATCCAGCAACACGAGACGCGCTTCGCGTCGGCGCAGCAGGAGTCGCGCTAGAACAAGCAGCCTTTCATGACAGAGTTTGGGATCTCTAGAGTTTACATATGGTTTTACTGCCTGGACTAAGGGATTTGGTTGATGGGGAGTCATACTCATGATTCAAAATTACCAGTAGCACCAGCAACATTTCGGCCGTCGCCGTTGATGATGAGCATGGGCAAAAAAAAGGGGTCTGGACGACAAGCCAGGGTTTCTTTGCAATGGCATGCCCTTTTGAAGGAAGTGACCCTGAACCCTACCTGGGCCCCAAAAGTATGTAAAATAATGGCCTTTATGGCTGTTATTATGGGTTTAGGGCGATTATTTTACATACTTTTGGGGTCCAGGTAAACCTTCAGACATTCACTGCACTCCCTAGGTCTCCAAAGGGCCGAGTAAAAATTATGTGCGTAGACCGTGCTCTCCTGCGATTCCCATGTAAGGCTTCTCCAAAAAATCTAGGGGACCTTGATAGTGGTTCTTAAGGGCGATACTAGGAGTTTAGACTATAGCTCATGTTAGGGGTAGTGAAAAAGAAAATGGAAACTATTGTTTACTGGGTGCAACCCTGAAGAGTAATTAATCTCTCATCCCCAAATAAGAATGTAGTAGTAACCCCGAGCCCCTTAGGTCCCTAGGGGCCTCAGTGTGACAAATCCTCAGACGAAAGCATTCTCCAAGAACCCCAATTCTCAGGTACCGTTAGCCCTGCATAAGCCCAGCTTCCAACTCATGATGTTTGTGCATTTGAGGTGTTGGGGTCATTTCCAACGTAATCCCTATACGTCCATGGAGAATCTCTCTATAAGACCTACACAACACCTGTAGAATCCTTACATTAAATCCATAGAATCTTATGAGCTAGAAAGGCCTTAATCCTAAACCCCAAGCCCTAACCTAAATCCGCCTACGTATATAACACCCCCTGAAGAAATCCTAAGCCCTAGTAGTTCAGTACGCCATGTGGGCACCTGCGCTGGCTGCTTGTCAGCTGAAGCTTCCTGCGGCGTCTTGGTTCAAGGGTTTAGGGTTTAGGGTTTAGGGTTTAGGGCTTAGGATTTAAGCTATTGATTATTCTAGGGTATATATTGGGGTTATATAGGGATAATGGAAAAGAAAATGGAAGCTACTATTTAGGGTCATATTTAGGGTATTCAAGGGACTTAGGGTTTTAGGGCTTGGGGGTAGCAGGGTCTAAGGGTTTAGGATGTGTCATATCTATTTTTGAGGGCTTACGGATGTACGGTGTGCGTTTTGGTGGAGGGGCCGGAGGTTTAGAGTGAGTGTGCCAAGAGCTTGCATCTTCTTGGGCTGGCAAATAAACGCTTACCCAACAAGCACAGCAAGGGAACCTCTTTGAAGGCTTCATCGTACAGAATTCATGCAATGACCCGTCCTGCTTCACTGCTAATGCTGTTCCCTAAGCTCTAACCCCCAAACCCCGAACCTAATGGACCCTAGATCCAAGCTGGCAAAGACCTTCGAACGTTGTAATTATGTGCATTTTATCCAATGGAGAATCATGTGGAAAACCACATGGAACATCGAATGGCAACTAATTACTATGCAGTGTTGCGGATTTAGGGATAATGCAGAAACAATGGAAAATTTGAACAGACAATGAAACGAACTCTGCACTGATTGGGGATTACAGGGATTCTGGAATGTAGGGGACTGAATAATTACACAACATCTTTTTGCTGCCGGTTCAGACGGACATCATTGTTCCAATGATGGCGACTCTCAATCCCAAACCCATTCAGAAATACAATGCCTGCATGCGCTCCTCTGCGGAAAAGCTGCATTATACGCTGATTCCCTTTTCACCGTAGTAGTCCGAGTTTCCATTTCATTCTTCCATGTTCTTTTCTATTTGATTCTCCATTTTGCCTATATACCCCTGTATGGCGTTTACCCCTTGTTCTTTGAAGCCTTGGACTCTCCTACACCCATAGCCATCAACTTTTGAACCTCAGGCGGTTTAGGGTTTAGAACCCTAACCCCTTGTAATGGTTGTCCTTCTCGATCCCTGTCTTGCAGTCCGTTCCACCATTCACTACTAAGCCCTATAGACCCCTATGAGACCCCAAATCAGGGTTATAAGGTTTAGGGATCCAGCCCCTCGTTTCCTACCAGGCACGAGTTTGACTTTGCACGTCCGGCCTGGGCCCAGCGTTGCCAGAGCTGGAGCACGGGTCGGCTGGTTCTGGGCGTGCCAAGTGCGTTTGGGGACAGCTGTCTTTTGAAATGAGAGATGAAGCCGAGAGTCAAAAGGAGTAATGTCTGACATCCCCTGTAGAGTCCCATGAACTCCAGGAAGCCATCCTTGCTTCGAGTATATCACCATGAGGATTGCTTTTTACCACCATGGATGCTGCCACTGTCTCCAGCGCAACGCCAGAAAATCTTTGCTCAATCCTTGACAATCCCCATGATCTCCAAAAGATCATGGTGGTTTCCCAAAGTAAGAGGACCCTAGTATGGAGCCCAAAATACGACGAGCGTTATGATTCGGAACCGCAAAATGATACCCATAATTTTGGGAACTATGGGTGGGATCAAGGCACCCTAGGAGTACATAGTGATTGCATTATCAAGGGATTGGGGGGTGGGAGGGGGGTTTAGGGTTTGGGATGCGGGGGGGGATGATGCAGGGAGTATATTTTCAAATGCCCACGTCGTATGATTGCTGATGGTGGCGTGATCTCAAACCATTAACAGCATCTTTAAGGCTTAAGACATGTTAAAACCATGATTTATCCAGGATATGCTTGGAGTGTCGTACACAGGAGGCTACAGAACAGCTTCATCTTCTCTTTGGTAGCAAAGATCCCTTACAACTCTGAGGTATATGCAAGGGCTATGACAATGATGATATTCCATCTCGAAGAATGCCCAGGCAAATTTCTAGCCAAACTAGCATTTTACATGCCTAAAGGGTCCCCAAGCCCAAAAACGATCCCGGAACCTTAACCCCCTCACCTCTGTAAGTGTGCTCCCTAAACCCTGAACCCTCTCGGTGTAGGTCCCCTGCTGCTAGCGCCGGGCTGTGGGCTTTGCTCTGATGTTGCACCTGACGACGGCCGCGGCTCCTTCCGCTTTCAGGGGTACTCGGCTACTAAGGAACTTGGATTTAGGAGTTAGGGCTCAGAGGGTCCTGTTGGGGCTACAGCTCCAGAATGAACTTATGACTGCAGTCATGCAGGATACCCTATATAGCCTCCTTTAAGGATATAAGCCCAATATTCCCGAATGCGTAGCAGAAGCGTTCCCGTTTTAAGGTTGGGGTCCAGGGGTCCAGGAGGCGACGCGAGGTCGTTGCGTTTGTGGACGCAAGCGTCCGCAAGCGTTCGCGGAGCGTCGGACTTGCGTCGGACTTGTGTCGGACTTGTGTCGGACTTGCGTCGGACTTGCGTCGGACTTGCCGGAGA
>CAJNIZ010021846.1:27469-53781 GCA_905231905.1 Symbiodinium pilosum
AGAGAGGAGAGAGGAGAGAGGAGAGAGGAGAGAAGAGAAGAGAGAGAGGAGAAAAGAGAGAGGAGGAGAAAGAGGAGAAAGGGATGACCCCGGACCTCAGTCTCCTAAGTGGTTTCGCTCGTGGAGTGTTATTATCATTGCATGTACGTGACACGTGTCTGCATTCGGGTTCATGGCTCCTATCTGGTTGACAGTAGCTCTTTTTTCAGAGCTCAGGGCCGCAGTAAAGGTTGAGGGCTTGGTGCCCGGGGTGTGGGGCAAAGAGTCCAAGGCTTCTGGCATGGGATGGGGCTTAGGATTTAGGCTGTCCCTGAACCCCATATGTAGGTAAAATACATATCCAAAACACTTAACAATAGTCCAAAAACACTTATTCTACATGCCTTTTGGGGTTCAGGCATGTTCTAATGGCTCAACTCATCTGCCATGGGACCGGCTATAAAGACGCAGACGCATCTCAGAGAAATTCAGGCTTTTGCCTGAGCTTTAGGGTTCAGGGTTGAGGGTTTAGGGTTGGTAGGTTTAAGGTTTAGGGCCAGGGGTTTAAGGTTGATGGGGTTCATGGTTTCCCCTGACCCCTAAACCCTTCAATCGTAGATTCCATTTAATTTTTCATTATCCGAATACAATCCAATATAACCCCATTATAACCCCAATATAGCCCTAATATCCCCAAAACCTAATCAACTCCTGATCCACCAGGCTCCGAGCCCCTAAGCCGACTATCCTGACCCCTAGAAGCGCCTCTTAACACAAACCATTATGACCCCTACAACCCCAGAACCCTAAACCCTAAACCCCACGCCATGATAACCCCTACAACCCCTTACCACCTCAGGCCCAGAGTCGCCTCCTGTATTCTTGCCAGGGAGGGCGAACCTGAGTGTCACATACATGACACAATTTAGAGTTTAGGACTAGGACTTAAGGCTTCGGATTTAGGGTGTAGGACGTGGGGTTTACGGTTTGGGGTACCACCCAAGCCTCCAGCCCCTTGATCTTGAACCGCACACTCCCTGTTCTGAGCCCAGGGCCCTTCATCCCAAATGAATATTTTGGGGTGCTGAAATCAAGTAAGGCTACATGCTTAATATTTTGTACTGTACCCACACACAGGGAGAATCTAATGGAAAGACTACTCAAAATGAGGGTTCTTCCTGCTGGAGAAACCAGGCACCCGGCGCGGGGGTGGCGAAGACTCCGGGTCCTGCTGGTTGGGAGCCTGCCACCATGGCGCGCTCCGCGTGGGGGTTTTATAGGATTCTTCCCCCAATACAAGAGTTACAACCCTGAATTCTACACTATATAGGGTTTAATAGGGTTTAGATGGGATGATATTGGGTCTGTATATATTATGAAGACTGTACGAGGGCATTGAGGCGCGTGGGTAGGATCCAAAATATAAAACAAAACGGGAAAGAACACCGAAAATAAGATTTACAGTATATGTAGGGTTTGGGGTCTAGGGCTAACTTTTGGGTTGGTAGTACGGACTGAAGGAATGGAAAGAACATGGAAGCTCCCGTAGCTTATGAGGATTCTATCAAACTGCTGTAGGTGTTCACTTTCCCATTGCCGACTAACAACCACAAAGATTCGAGCTTAGACTAACGGAATGAGGGTCTGCCTGACCTTCAACTACTCCTAGTACGATGGTGATTTTGGAGGCTACCTTTTCTGGCCATGCTGGCTGGCAATAACTGGCCATGCTCAGTGTTGGTCCTATAGCACTCGTGTCACGCTAACATTCAATTGCCGGGAGTAGAGAGTGAGAGCGTCGCCGACAGCATGTTTACATTGAACATCAGGAACTTACACATGCAATTATTCAGGCTTCCAGGTTACTGCCAGTAACAGCGGGGAGCTGCCACAGCAAGCAATGTGCCTGTACTGTCGACAATGCTGCAGCTGACGCATGATCGTTTTGACAGCTCTCAAGCATGGCAGCCGAATAATGACTCATGGACCCAACCGAAGGGTCCAAAGCAGCTACATGATTATTGCGAAGTATTATAGTATTGTTGTTGTAGTAGCAACATCCTTATGGTTTGGGGAAGTATTCCCTATGCGGGCACTTAAGACCCTGTGGGCAACACAGGGCTAGCCTTCCTTTGCGCAAGCTTTGCCCATCTCTACGCTTGGACCTTCCCTGACAACAGCCGGATACGCTGCCCGCAACGTGTTCAGCACTGTAGCGGGAAGGAAGACGGAAGGAAGCTGGAACCACCTGTCTGAAACATACCCGAGAAGCATGGACACAACATCATGCGATCTGCCCTAGGGGTGCTGTAAAAACAGCTCAAACCTGATGCTTCCTTTGATACTTAAATTTTTGCACGATTGCCCTTTGTGTGGGTTTTTGCCTTTCTGGGGCTGAGAGCAGGCAATCCGTACGAAATGAGCGATAATCATTTGATCGAGCGTTTTTTCTGATTCTCATTCTTGCACGAGCGATTTTACCAGATCCTGGCTCGGAAGCCTGATTGAGGCACAACATGATCATTCTGAGAGCACATGGCCAATGTCCCTATCTGAATGACCCTATAGGACCTCGTAGCCAGTAGCATTGAATGTGCAGTTCCAAGGCCCTCAGCTCCTATCAGACCTCATAACCCACATACTACAAATTTATCAGAGGACACCACTGTAAAAACGAGCGCATGGGATCTCGATAAAATCCGCGGATGCGGGCAGATGGAGTTGCAGAAGGCACCGCAAGCATCATGAGCACTTGTCGTCTTGGATCGAAGTACTTCTCTGTGCCTTGGCTGCCAGGTTCGCTCTAGCTTCTGATGTGGTCAAGGCCAAGAGATCTTTGAAGTGACAGGTGCTATACCTGAACAAATCAATTAGACTTCCTGCCGCCAGGTTATTTGGACTGTGGCTCTTCGGGATTGTGGCGAGAAACCTGCTTTGGAGGCCGGTGCTACCCTTCTGTTGGTGGGTTGCTCTAGCTAGCTTTTGCATTGATGAATATGCCAGCAGGATCGCCATCAGCATGCATATCAATTCGCTGGTGTTTTCTCAAGCTGAAGGGCAGTGATTTTGAAATGGCCGAAGTATGGTGTTTCAATCAGAGTGCTATAGCATCAGCTGAGGGATGTCAGGTGTTGAGGGTGCCATGGAAGGGGGCTACCCCGATGTATCGGCTACTGACCTGGCTCGTGCTTGGGATGATAGTGCAGCTGTTCGACGACGAGCAACTGTATACACTATGGCCTTGCAGCTGCAGTAATAGATTGATTGAGATGTTGCACCAAAATCCTGTAGGGCTCCTCTATGTTAACTTAGGTGCAGTTCGCCAAGGGCAAGGTAATCAATCGCGAAACCATTGAGTTGAACGAGGAAGCGCTCAAAGCAATCATCGCTCACTTAGGGACTCGTGTTGGTGTGGATACTTTGGAAGTCCATGTGCAAGCGTTCTATGGGCTACTCCATCAGCCAATTTCCAGTGCTCGTCCCTGCATCCATTGCAATGTTTCTCTCCAGGGTATATTGAGTGGTGTAAGGTTTATAGGGTCTAGGGTATAGGGCACAGATATTAAATATGATATAATAGTTTATAATACAGTCTGGCTTGAAGGGTTTGGGCTATAAGCTTCAAAATTGAGATTGGTTCAGGATTAAGAGGATCTTACGGGTTTATGTGCTAGCATCTTTTCAACGAATGGTTTTCAGCGTTTATACTTGCAGTATGGTTAGTATGGGATATAGGAAGGGAAAAGCTTCTATTCATTGTCAGGTGTGCAAGCTGCAAGCACAGCTTGGTCTCAAGAGACTGGTATCTTTCTTCAACCGGGTAACTGCCCGTCCCCACCGTCCCAGATCTGCAGCCATCAGGCGACTTATGGTCGTTGCAGGGATTCCAGTCCCAGCGCGTCCATCGGGCACTCCTGCGGATGGGCGGGATGATTCAGACATTGAGGGTGAGGGTGAAGAAGAGGAACTGGAGGATGATGATATTGTGGTTGACCCGGCGGACCCCGTATCCCCACCAGCTAGTGCACCTCTTTTGGATGCAGTTCAGCCTATCACGGATAAGCCAGAGGGTGAGGGGTCCAGTGATGTAGCAATGGCAGGGGAGCCAATTCAGCCTATCAGGGACTCCAAGGCGAATGAGGAATTGGTTGCCATAGCCCGCCCTGCAAAGCTACGCAGAACGAAGCATTTGAAGACAGCCTCCTGCTTCAAGTGAGCCTTCGACAGGATCTAATGGTACTTCGCAGGCCCTGTCTTCTCCTTCTGTGCCCCAAGCCCCTGCGGAGAACATGGAAGCTCCGGTTCACCCCAAGCCTGTGGACGCAAAGCCTACTGACCTCCCCAAGCCTGTGGTCGACCCAGAGCCTACTGACCTCCTGAAGCCTACGGACCGAAAGCCTCCCGACTGCCTGAAGCCCAATGAGCCCAAGCCTACTCACCTCCCCAATGAACCGAAGCCTACTGACTCCCGAAGCCCAATGACCCGAAGCCTACTGACCTCCCGAAGCCTGTGGATCCAGAGCCTACTCACCTCCCGAAGCCTGCAGACGCAAAGCCTACTGACCTCCGGAAGCCTGTGGACCCAAAGCATCCTGACCTCCGGAAGCCTGTGGACCCAAAGCCTACTGACCTGGTGAAGTCTATGGACAAGAATCAGTGCAACGAGAGGGCCCTAACTCCAGTCTCAAAGAAATCGGAAGGCACGGTTCAATTCATGCCAGTACATGCTTTTGACTAGGCTTCATGCAAACTTAATGTTGAAGGTGATGAGGATGAAGTCTCCCCTGCCTATTCAACAAGTTCTCGTGGATCTGGCAGTTCTTTGCCTTTGGGTGCCTGATATGCAATTTCGTAGAACTCCTGTATTGTACCTGCATGGCCTCAACAATATAATCAATGCCCCTAACTGCCCAGGAATCCAGCCACTCAAGCCCCGGATGCATGTGGCTATCGCCTTGCCAGACGACCTCTTTGAGTGCAAGGTGTGTGGTCTAAGCGGTTCTCTCGATTCACTTAGTGAGGTGGAATGCGACCCCTCCAAGCAAGCAAAAAGAAAGAAACTTGAGCCCAGGCTACATTACAGGGTGTCACATAACATTTCGGTTGTAATTATAATTGTACTTAATGCATGGGATTGTGTTAGCTAAGGAGGAACTTCGCAAAATGGCCGCAGAATTGCAGGAGCGGAAGAGGAGACGGCTGTATGAGCAAGCTCGTGAAGGCCCCAATGCTAGTGTAGATTGATCCGGATAATACCTTACACAAGTAAGATCTACATGTTGCAGCGATCTGATGTGAAAACCGCACCCCAAACCTTAATGCTTAGGATTGTACCCCTTACTTCGCCCTGCCACTCAAATAATAGTTATCCCAGGTCCTGATAATGCGGAGACGCAGGCGTGGCCACATGACTCTCAGCCTGAGTGGCGCCAGATGACAGCGAGGCAGCTGAGCTTTGGGGATTCAAGTGCTGATGAAAAGGCTGCCATTCAAGTGCAGGGTCAGGCTCCGGTTAGTGCTTGTGACAAGGCTGAGGCTTTGGTTGAGCCTAGCCCTAGTGAGGTTGGGACAAAGCAGGGGCCCAGGGAAGGGAAGGTTCCCAAGAAGCAAAAGAAGAAAGCTAGCAAAGAGCAGGCCAAGACAAACAAGGATGAGGTGCAGGAAGCAGCGAAACCCCATGAAAGTGCGAAGGACATGGCTAAAGAGGAAGAGGCGAAGGAAAAGGCGAAGGAAGAGGAAGTGGAGGGAGATGGATTGCCAAACAAGCCCTCAGTTATGCAAGCCATGAAGCCTGCTTTGGATCCTGCCATCCAGAACACAAGCCCAAAGGAAGAAGCTGCAAAGGAGCAGGAGAAGGAGCAGGAGCAGGAGGGAAATGAAGATGCGGAAGAGGGCGAGGAAGAGGATCAAGAAGAGGATGCGCTAGCTGAAGAGGAGGGCGACGAGGATGGTGATTCCGGCCACGTACAGAAAAAGCCAGCTGCTAAGTCCAAAGCAAAGGCAAGGGCAAAGGCGAAGGCAAAAATGAAGGCAAAGGAAAAGAGCAGCGGCGCCAAAAGTGGGCGGGCGGGGAAGAGTGGCAATGGCAGAGGCACAGGGCGGGCACGTGGAGGCAGGGGAGGAGGGCGAGGAAAGAAGGGCCCACAAGGCAACAAGCGCAAGCAGAAGCCTGAAGATGAGATCAAGGCTCGCCTGAGCCGAAAGAGTTCGGCTTACCATAAAGCTCGCAAAGAGGCTATGGATGCAGGTATGTCTCCTGAGGAGGCGTCAGCGATCGGGAAGGAGGCTTCTAATTTGACTTATGTAACATCAATCTTCATGTCCCATAGCCTTATAACCCTAGGTTTTGGAACCCTGTATCCCAGGCTTACCGAACTACGGAGTGATCGTCTGACTCCTTGGTGCTTGGCTTGGACAGCTTGGACCTTCAGCCCTCAACCTAAACAACATATAGGTTTCCTATAGACACATCCCCCTTACTTACCGGTACCTACATATATGAACATATGCTAGTACGGGTGCTATAATTTAAGCTATGGTGGGAGAAGGTCGCTGCCAATTTTGGGGTTTTCCTGGGATGTCTGCTGCGCAGTATTGCTGGCAACTGTGTAGTAGTTGCTGAACCCTAGCTGGTGCAAGTCCAGCTGGGAATTTAAATCCGAAATACTGTGCTGTACCTGCAGGTACAATTTAAGAAGCTACATGTGACCTTGATCTCTTCAACAGGGTCCAGCATTACACAGCTCCTGAAACATGAGCGTGCGGCGGAAAACTTTCTATATGCCTTCTGGCTTTGAATGTGTGCAACTTGGGAGCTCTTGATTGCCAAGCTTTCCTGCCAACATGTTTTAAAGCTGAGTTTGCAGGCATATCCGTTCTCCGAGAATGCCAAAGACAGAGCGTTGGGCCTGCCGGGCAATGTCTCGAGGCACAACTGGCTTGGTTGTTGGGGGTTGGCAAATTGCTCAGCCTGCTCAGTCTGACTTGCGTTGTACTGCGCTTCAATGGCTCAAGTTGCTTATCTGTGCTGCTTCAGGCGTAAACCCTTGACTGTTGCGGCCCTCAGTTCCATACAATGCCGATCCCTAGATGGGAGTCCTTGGTGCCCAGCCTCATTCAACTACAAAGTCCGAAGGCTTGAAATCCAAAATGCAATGATGCATTGCATTGTGACTGATCATGCTGTGTGATGAGATTGACCCTGAAGGTGCTTATTGGATGCGCCCTGCAGCTGCATGCATTTCGAAGCTATGTGTGCAAACTGTACTTGCAAGCATGCGCGTTTCGGTAAATCGCAATTTAACTTATTGACTCCCACCTCTGCATCTCAGGTTCTCCTGCTGATGTGGACACAGAACGTCGACCTGCGTATGCAACTCCAGGCGCTGGAGCTTTTCAGTGGCCAGGGGAAAGTTTCTCAGGTTCTGAGGGAAGAGGGAGTGAATTGCGCCTCCTATGACTTCTTGTACGATCCCACGCGCAAATCTATGAATTTCCTATCTCCTGGAGGATTTGCGTTTCAGGCTCAGTCATACCTGCGTGATTGGCAAAGTCTGAAACCGGTTCTTGCCAGCTAATGTAAATTTGTGCCTCATGCATGTTGCCCAATGTTGTTAGAAGCCAAGGCTTGCAATGGCCTGTGTTATGCAGGAAGCTCCCAACTCCCTGAATGCGCTGGCACCAGCGTGCGCAAGCTGGTCATTGGTCAGTAGAGGTACAAGCTTGAGATCCGCTATTAACCCAAGTGGGCGTTCCTCGTGCGACTTTGTACAGGAGGGAAATCTGACCATATCAAGGTGGGGCAGCAAGTGAGTAGCTGATTGCAATCCATCAACCTGGACCCTATATAGAATGCCCAGACCAAATCTCCGAATCCATTCTCAGGTTAGTGCTCCTCTTAATTTTGATCCTGGCAGTCCATGGAGTGTGGATATTGGAGCAGCGTGGAAGTGAACAAGTCCTACCTCATCATCCACGCTTCTCATGGTTTTGCAACAAGATCTGTTATGTGCCTTGCTAGACTAACCACTATTCTCCGGCTATGTTGGGAAGCATCTTCTTGTAGTCATTTTAGTAGTGGACCCTCTATTGCATGTGCCCCTCAACTTCCCATATATGCTGGCCTCCCCCAGCAGACGAATGCACTCTGGTCTCCTGTGTGGTCAATGCTTCTAGTTATAGTTGGGTTCGATGTAGTTTTACACTGAAGGGTTCTTCCTTGTGTGGGTTCGCGTTATATAGATTTGTGGTCTGCAACTTGGGGAGTGGCTATTATATAGTTTTTTTTGTTTCCGGGGGTGTCCGAACACAATTTTTGAGAGTTCGCTATAGCTATCTTGCCAAGCCAGGTGGCAATTCCCTAAACCCTTAACCTAGCTTGTGTCATTCCCCCTTGCAGTGAAATAATATACATATATATATATATGGATATATATATATAGGCCCTAATATGACCCCCCAATATATGGACTGTTACAGTATGTAATGAAGGGGGAATGACCCAACCTAAACCCTAAACCCCAAAAGCACAAAGCTGGAAACCCCAAAGCCTAAACCCAAAACCCCAAAAGCCCAAAACCTAAACCTGCAGATCCACTCAAAGCTGGCAGTGTGCTTGATTGCTTTTGAGGGCAAATCCATGTAACTATAGACTGATCACCTTGGAACCAAAAGTTGGAACCACAATTTATATAACCGCAGCATCTCTGGCCTCTTCTAGACTACCCCTGAAACCTTAGTGTTCCAACTAGAGGTTCCAACCTGAAGCCCCCGCTCATTGATGATGCCTATAAGCTTTGACTGATATAACTCAATCCTATAGGTAATGCGACCCAAGAGCCCTCCAGTCCAAGGTATACAAATCGTTCTTCCACATGCAAGTCTTTGCAGCTCCTTCGCCTAAACCAACTTGCATATGGACGAACTCTTCAATTATGGCTGCTGGTTTCGCTTGACTCTCAGCATATACCTCAGGCCCCAATAATTATATGATGTGTGAATGATTTCATGCTGCAGGACGAACACCCCACTTTGACGAGGGAAGAGATGAGAGTGAACACTACTGTGAAGACATCACGTTGGGCCCCCAAACAAGCATCAGCAGGAAACCATGCGGTTGGGATCATATATTATGTATATATATATATACATACACTAAACCCCTAGAATGAATTAATATAGATTTCCTGAAAGATCCTGGCTGCATGGGTTCCTGCTCCGTTTTGAAGCCAGCCTGTACCAATTCTGCCTTTACCTGAATGGGTACCGCTTCCACTCTGGAATGCTAATATCTTATATATATAACATATATATATAGACATAATATATATATATATACATATATCTATAGTATATTGTACTATGACCCCTACTAATTAATGTGGAGCAGTACCTACAACCTTAATTTACTCCCAGGTCAGTACACGAACTCCATGGGTGTCAAGAAATTTGTTGGCGACAAGAAGGGCCTGAGAGAGAGCGGGTAGTGTCCTCAGGGGGTGTGCAAGAAATGGGCTGCAAGCACTAGGTTCAGGGTTTATGTTTTGGGCCCACAGCTTATGTGCATGCATGGTGGACCTTGGAGCACAAAGTCTCAGACCCCCTCAAGCAGAAACACATCAAGTCTTCAAGTATTTCACACAATCCTCATAAGGCAGGGATAATATGGAAATCCTATAAGTACAAAGCCATGCCAGAACCCAAACTTATTAGACAATTTGATCACCCTCCTCAACCTTGCCCAGGGTCTACACGAAAGAGTTCGGCAAGCGCCTGCTGCAACTCTGGCGTGACGAGCAAGCTTCTGCAACGCCTCGTCTTTGTATGCGTCAGAAGGTGCATGTGTCTGGACAACAGACGGACAAGGAGATGTTTCGAGCGTTGGAGCTTGGTGATACATGGGGGGATGCAGAGATGGTCCAAGTCTGGAGCTACTTGTTCAACAACAAAAGACTATTCATCCCCCAAGCCTGGCAGAGCACAATGGATGACTTTGACAAGGAACTTCGAGAAAGCGTTCCTAGATTGCAACTAATGGTACTGTACTCCATCTCAGACTGTGTGCATCCACCTGGCCTCAACCTCCAAACCTTGAGGAACTGTACCTTGTTACCTCAAAACCTCTGGGCCCAAAGGTTGAAGGGGGAAAGCTAAAGTAAGACAAGTGGAAATAAGGTTGTAAGAGTTTCTTCATAATGTAAGGCTAAGGCTGAGGAATTTTCAGGGGTAGTCTGGCTCCCTAGTCTTTCCAGGTGCTGGCGGATGATCCTCTGAGGCATGACCTCTTCTTGGCAGCTGCTGGAAATTAGCTGGTTTAGCCGATTTTCAGCTGATTCCACAATCGCAAAAAAAGCGAGCGATTTTACCCGCAAAACGGGCGCAAACTCCCGCCAAACGGGCGCAAAACCCAGCAAACACGCGCAAACCGGGATTTCTGAACAATTGCTCGTTTCATGTTTGCATGTTTTTCACAGGTTGCCTGATTGCTAGTCAGGCAGATTGGTTTGCTCTCTGTAAAGGTTCGAAGCAGCATGGCCTTGCGGGGAGAGTCTTGCATGTCCCTTGACCACGGTCTCACCATGATTGCTGAGCAATACCGACATGGCAACACCATGGAGCTGGATGATGAGATTGCCGATTCTAGGCATGGATTATTAATTGCACACCTGCAGGCATGCTCTTGCCATGTGCATGGTTCTGCTAGAAAACCATATGGGGTAATTATCCAAGGAGGCAACAAGGGAGATTCTCATGCTACAGCGGGACTTGGCGCCCTATGATGGAACTGATGAGGATGCTGTGACAGGACTGTGGTTATAGGACATGCATGGATAGGATTTGGGTGTCACCTCAACTGCGACTGTCTTAGCAGGACTTGGCGCTGTTCATGCTGCGGCGATCAGTGGTGCATTCATGCCGGGCATGGGGCACTCAGGAAATGCCAATGCGGCTTTGCCACCCAAGCCTGAGCATGTGACTCTAGCGCCAGGGCCAGACTGCCCTTCCTGTACTACCACTGAGCTACTATCCCCGATAAAGCCACCTCCTCAGATCAGAAATCCTGCATCCCCTGCTGTGTCCACTACTTCTTCTTCGAAGTCGATGTACCAAGATGGTACCTACTGGAAGCCACTGGTCGGCGATTATAGTTTTAATACATACTACACCAAATGATAGCTGTCCAGGTTAATGGTTGATCCCATTTGTGCGGCCAAGCTTCCAAGGATGAACCGGTATTTCACGCCGAACAAGAAGGGTGAGCTTAAATGCTCAGAGCAGGCGATGGCCATGTTCAAAGATCCCAAGGGACGAACCTTGTCGAGCATTGCAGATTCTGGCTTGTGCGCTTGTGTTTTGATTTGATATTGCCGAACTCAGGTGAAAAACTTCGAGACATGTTGCTCCAGCACGGTAACTTCAGCCAGGTTGAGATTGAGTTGACGAAGATATCTACGCAAACACAAATCAATGATGAAGAAGGGGCTTGGGAGAATGAGGTGTCCTTGGCACAGGAAGGCTGGACTGAGTAGCCTAGTTGCAACACTCTTGGGCTTCTAACCTATGCTTGTTCTAGAACTTATTGAGCCTCTTGCGTACATGCATGTTTCTTAGGCCCATGATCAATAATGCCAGACGATGGGCAGCGGCAAGGGGCCTAACAAGGACAAATGAGGTCCATGGCCTTGAGGAATTCAAGATTCCCAAGAAGGAGAAGTATTTGTTCCGGAACGAGTCTTCGCAGAGCTCTTCCCAGAAAAGCTCGTTTGTGGTGCAGGTGGGGTAGGAAAGTTACAGAATCCTAAAGTAGAAATTCAAATTAATTATAAAAAAGCTAAACCTGTATCCCCAAGTAGTACTTATAGAATCTATGGAAACCTTGGCTGCTCAACACCTTGACTCTCTAATTTTCCCATTCACTTTGTTCTGGTTGAGTCCTACCTGCAAACTGTTTCAGGATGCGAGTGGAAGCCTGCTTTCGGATACGGTTACACGCCAGCAGGCCCTGCAGAAACTTGGCCCTTCGATCTATTCCTCAGCCAGATTTTTCAATTAATGTTGATCCCACAAATATAAGGACCGGTGCATGGACTCAAAACCAAGTCGATCATGCCCGCGTTGCATGTGCTACCACGGCCAGCTCGGCCAAAGAGAGGTGCTTGCCAGTGCTCCAAGCGAATCAGGATGTGTTCAGCTGCTTGCTTCAACCTTTAACTTGTATTTCCAAGCTACGATCTATTAACTAGTATGTTATGCTAGAATACTCCGAATGTGTTTGAAAGGTGTCCTGGCAACGTATATTGACCTGGTTGGCAAGAAGGTGGACAAAGCTACTGATTTGCAGGAGTGCTTTGGGAATGTTGCAGTTATATGATAGCACTTCAAATGTAAAATGCGAGAGAGAGAGAGGACCAGTTGCTTGGCAGTGGCAACTCACGACCCAAGCAGCACCTTGTATGCAAACCATGCACCATATGCCTTGAGGTTTTGGGGTGACATAGTTGCAACGATGTATGCTTGTACTCAAGGATTGGGCAGGAGATGATGCCGAAGACTTCGGAACTTGAGAATGCCTACAAGGAACTCCTTCGATTTCAGACTGATGCCGTCTTGGACGCTGGCACGCCACCCTCAAGGATTAGAACTTTGATCTCCCTGAACACGCATTGTATGATTTTGACCTGATGTTGTCTGCCCATCTGAAGGACTGTCAAAGAGAATCTCTTGAAGTGTTATGCCCACTGCACCCGCCTGGACTTGGCACTGAATGCCTTGATGATTAGGGGCAGGCCTGTAACCTTTCATATGCCAAAAGGGACCGGTCTGATCCTATTATTGCATGATCCCTGTCAGGACCCAGATGAAATCAGTCCCGAAATCCTCCAAAGCAAAGGGCGGCAAAGCGGCCCCGAAGAAGCCAAGCAAAGCTGTTTCGAAGGCTGCCTCGAAAAAGAAGCGCCAGTAGGTGAGCGATTGAGTCGCTCAAGGGTTTGTTTTACGCCATCGTGGTAATGTCCATTGTCTACATCAAGCTGGAATGATCTTAATACATGTAGTATGTATATCAAAAGGACTTGACCATGGATGGAGAAGAATCATCAGTTTCGCATGTCAACACATGCGGCTACCAAAGGCCTGTGTGTACGTGTGCGAACTGTATGCATCTGCAAGGCTGTGCAGCGTAGTGCTTCTAGCTGAGGAGCAGGGAGAAAAATGTTTGACAGTTGGAGGTCAGCAAGTTGAATTGCAGCCTGTTGCGCATTGTATTGCAACAATCTTGAAAGCATCAGTATGCCTGATGGATGCCAGGCGATTCTTCTTTAAATGATGGCATTTTGCAACGCTTCGGGGGTGGCAGCTCGGCTTGTGCTTGTGTGGTAAGTTAATGGGTTTATAAGGTTTAGGGCCTATTAAGTCAGCTATATTTGTGCTCCTTGCTTGCTGCTGCCTCTGCTGCTGCTGCTGCTGCTGCTGCTGCGCTACCACACTTTTAAAATGATTCTGATTTAGCGGATATGCACTTTCCTCCTCCTACTGTGGGCACTAAAAATGCGCTAGTACCATACATACTCGCCAGTAAATTATATTATAACAATCTCAATTCTACCGTATGTGGTTCCAAGCTAAAACTAAGCCCAAGCTGCCAATGCTATTGGTGTAATATATATATATTAACGATTACTAGTACTCGTCCCTGCAGTATATACATATATCTCCCCTGTAATTAATGGATTCCAGCCTATATAGATTATTTTGAAACCTGAATTGATGGCACTGGGCAAGCCTAGCACCTCGGAGAACCAAGCTGGAATACCCAACGAAGTCAATCGCAACCCTCCTACACCTGAGAATCCTGCAGGTGTACAGTTCAGGGTTTAGGGTTTATATTCATATTATACTAGTACTGCATATGCCCCATACTATACATGCATGGTATACTATTAGTTGCTATTGCCATCACAGGTTTTCGGGTGTTGGGTTTAGGTGCTAATCCATTGGACTCTTCAACTTCTGACCCAAACCTCAAAACTTGAGCCTCACATCCCTAAAGCCCCAAATCCAAAAACTCACAAATTCCAACCTTAAACTCTGAAATCAAAGTTCCATGACCCTATTATAAGGTACTTGGATCCAAGCCCTAAACGTATAAACCTTGCATTCCAAGCTTTTCTGATCAATTAATACTAAGTATACATCATGGGACGGGAAACTCCAAGGACTCTTGCATGCATGGTCTTATTTGTTCACAAGAATTGACATTAATTTTAACAATTGCAGTATGAACTGGCTGGGGACCAGACATAGGACCTGGGATAATCCATTATGTATATCTTAGGGTTAGGTGGCCCTCATCATCCCCATGGCAATGGAAAGCGAATACGATGCATCCTCATAGTAGTGGTAGTGGTAGTGGCAGTGGTACTGTATACTGTGGTAGTGCTAGTAGCTAGTAGTAGCATTAAAAATTGTAGTCGTGGTCGTGGTGGTCGTGGTGGTGGTGGTGGTGGTGGTGGTGGTGGTGGTGGTGGTGGTGGTGGTATCTGGTAATTGTGGTAGATTTGGTAGATTTGGTATACTAGCTTAAGAAAGAGAAAAAGATACTGTATTCCATAGACCTGAAACCCAGACCCATGGGCAATTTGATAGGTGCTTCCCGACATTGTGGAAATTGGGTCGGTGGTGGTACTAGCATAGTAATAATAAAGTAGAAGTATAGTAGTAGTAATAATAATAATAATAGTAGTAGTTCTACGGTGACCTCTATGCCTGAATTGATCCCTGGCACCTGAGACCTGAGAACCTGAAACTCCCCAAAACCCTAGTTCCCTGCTGCTCAGGTGAATGCAGTCGACGCCAAGAAGATGATGGATTGGACCTGGAAATTTCCGAAGAGATTCTATCAAAATATTACAGTGGAGTTCCTTAGCCGCATTGTGGAATTGTATGCAGCCCCTTCGTGCCCTACACATATAGGCTATCTATATATATATATATACATATAGCCCTGAATTGTAGTCTAGCTTTTTGGAGGGGGAAGGGCGTTGCATGCGTGGTTTAGGGAAACCACATTATTTGTAGCCTGGCTTATGGATCTTCAAAGCTAAGGGGGAGTCTGCAAAGGGTGCCTCGCACATGGCCAATTTGGTGTGTAAGGTTGGTGGCGGCCGATACCTAGCTTGCAATAAATATGTGATCCCAGGTTTAGGTCTTTAGGGTTTAGGGTTAAGGGGCAGTGTTTGCAATTTCAGGAGATCTGAACATTCTTTGGAAGATTGCAGCCGCTGGACGATCCCCAGCCAATGTATGCAGAAACCTACACCGTCTTATTCACCGTGAAGGAATGACAATCCCTGTCAAAATTGACATGGTTCAAATTCCTGTTCGCAAGAGGCGCCCTACTGTGAAGAAGGTCATGGTATGGTTTCCAGTCATCTATCCGAGTACTTGGGTGTCTTTCCTACTGAGGGAGCACAGCGATCTCTTGCTGGGCGGGCGGCACTTAAATCAAACTTCCTTGTGGGAGGATTTGCTGGACAATTTCTGGTCTAGGTACAAAGCCTATGATGCTGGCCATCCGATGAATGGTGCAATGGCGCCTCCTGCGAAAAGAACAATCCCTCTGTATCTGCACGGGGACGAGGGCCGCGGGAAGTACAAGCTTCCTATAATGGTAGAGGCGTTTCAGCCATGCATCTCCTTCAGGGGGACAGCCTACAAGAACAGCAGTGGGCCTCTTCCCAACAAGTTTACACATTATCCTTCCCAGAATATTTTCTTCTAGGTTTTTCAAGTGTTTCTTTTCGATACCACCCATCTCCCTCAAATTAGGTGATGACAACCACAGGGTATAGGCTGGAATCTATAATGGGTCAAAGTCCCCCCGTTAAGGCATCCAAAGCTTGCCCAACATGTCTATTAGCCTGTACTCTTGATCTATACCTTGCCCTCACAAATGACGGAATTCCTCTGGGAACCTTTTGGTGTAAGGGATATACGAGATTAAAATCTGAGGCACACGTTCTGCACGAGATTCTTATTTTGCGTGCTACCAGCTGAACTTTATTGGGGTGATGCAACACTTGATGCGCTGAATCAAGCGCTGGCTACTGATCTTTGCAACCTGTACTACCATGGAATCCAGGTTCTCAGCTCGCAGCGAATATCATCTCATCGTATTCGTGTGCTCCATGTTTCGACCTGAAGCTAGTGTGTCCAAGGTTACCATTGAGGGGGAGGAGGTGACATTGCATTTTGCAATGTTGGGTGTCAAGGGCGACTGGGTCTACTTGCGGAAGGCGGGAATCGTATGACTGCCAGTTTGCAGTAACAGAGCTAGCTTAATCTAAGGCAATGGCCCTGGCTACTGGATGGCAATGCAATCGCAAGTGCCATTTATGTTCGAGTGATGATGCCTGCTGTAAAGCAGAATTTTTTTTATAGATTATACATGCGCTTATATTATAGATATAGAATCCCAACTATGTAGGTTGAGTATTGCCCTCTTAAGATCCAACTAGCATAGAATGCATCTAAGGATTGGTTTGACTTCTCCAGCACAGCCCCCTGGCGTTTCAACGAAAGCCCGAGTCCCTTCAAGCAAAGAGCCTCCCCTTTGTCCCAAGTGCCTGGGCTTGAGAACCCAGCCAGTGCACTGGTTGATTCGGCTCATACATGGCACAT
Organism: Symbiodinium pilosum; assembly: GCA_905231905.1. Lineage (NCBI taxonomy): Eukaryota > Dinophyceae > Suessiales > Symbiodiniaceae > Symbiodinium > Symbiodinium pilosum. Next base: position 44,126 of record CAJNIZ010021846.1, read on the forward strand.
TGGGTTACTGGCTTGCATCACGCAGGTTTTGATTTGGGAGTGATGAGTTAACTTTAAACAAATTAAAAAACAAATTCTACCTGAACCTGTTTGTGTAAGTAGGCATCCTACATGAATTGCGAAGTAATTAGGTTGTGGGGGCCTATACAGGTTGAGGGGGACCTATCAAGTAATATGCTAGAACTTTAAGTCCAAGGTTTGCATGATCAATTAGGCGAATTCCCCTTCAAAAAATCATCAAATCTTCTACCCTAACTTTTTGACATGAGGTGTGGCCGCGACTTTGTGACCTCTGGACTAGTCCTCTTGTGTCAACTGAAGTTGGTGCCTGGCAGAGCCCCTCAATCCCGACTTTCCAATGCCTATGCAGACTTTGTAGAATGGTGCGCAAAGTGCCATAAATCCACGAACATTCGGGGCTTCACGAAGTCTGGGTTCAAGATGGGAACGAATCTGGACTGCGTATAATATTTATGTATATTATATTATAATACAACCTAAATGGGAACACTTATTAATGTGAATGAAATTTGCAACCTGTCACTGGCCCCTGTCCTAAGGAAGACAACAGATTATCCTACTGCAACTGGTGGGCGTGGGGCAGACACAGCCCTTATGACATCATGGCTTGAAGACCTTCTTTTGCGGGTTGATCCTAGGCAATATTTGAAATTGAGGTTGTTGGAGCACTAGTGGATCTGTATGATACTGGTTTTCAACTTCCTAGCAGGCTTAGAGCATAGCAGGGTTTACGATTTTCAGCTCCTATGCTGCCTGAGGACTCTGATGATGAACTTTTCGTCATGCTGAAGTACACAGTACAGTGTGCCAATATTTACTTTCGTTTGCTACATCACAGTGGACTCTGGTTGAGTCCTCGCATTTCTTTGCGGGCGGCGCGAGCATGTGATGAGCTGTGTGACACCTTGTTCCAATCAATATTACAGGGTAATCTGAAAGTCCCTCAAATGAATAATTGTCTTCGCCTTAAGACTTTAGTTTCTTGCAAATAAGGAAGGCTACATATGCCTTGCAAAAGTGTGTCGAGCCAGAGGATATCGGCTCTTTCGAGTGCGCCCGAAACTTCACATGCAACTGCATTTCGCGTTACTGGGCTTAGTTCAGGATGTTTTGCAACCATGCTAGAAAAATCAAAATATAAACCCTAAACCCTAGCTAAACCCTTGTCCAGCTTGATCGAGGCTGAAGCTCCATGCTGGTGCCCAACGAGGGATCTACAGCCCAAATCCTATGAGCTCGCTGGCTGAAATGATTAATCTTTTGGTGTCCATAACACATAGGCCATAAAATTTCAGGTCTTAAAATCGATCAGTTCCATTCTCATAGTGGGCGCTGGCTCATGGTCTTTCGTGAGCATGAAGATCATGAGCATCATTTGCATCAGCAGGGCAAGGGGTAGGGGCAAGAACGAGCAATTCTATTCCAAGCGAGCGAATATTCCCAAAACGAGCCTAAACCCTGAAAAGCGATACTATTCTTGATGGGGCCCACAATTCGTATACAAAAGTAGGGTCGAGCAAGAATTTGTTATACAAAGGATGGTCCAGGAAGATCCCTAAAAAAGATGGTAGTTGGAGGGCGCCTAAATCCTGAACCCCAAACCCCAACTAAAGCGCAATCAATGGCACCAAAAGAGCCAAACGAGCACTATCTCTACTTGCGCGTGCCATGCCGCCTTGTTCAAGAGAGGTATGTAGAATTGTTGGGAAATCCAACGTCCAACATGATCGATGCTAGCCGAAGTGTTCTTTCTGGATCCTCTTCAAGGAATCCAAGAGAACGTAAGTGTCTCGCCCCAAGATCTCGAGCCCTATAAGTCCCAAACCATAGGCAGTGTAGACGCAGAGGTTTCCTGCGGCTTACTCATGCTCATCTGGGAATGGGGGAGCGGATTCTATCGACACTTGCAGGGTGGAGGAGTGATACATGGCATACACAAGAGATTAATGTTCCCCTGTTCAGGATTTGGGTTTAGGCTTCAGGGCATCCAAGCAGCTAAGCATGAGTACGGCAAAGAGCTGCATCCTGACCCTAAACCCTAAACCCTAAACCTTAAACCTTAAACCTTAAACCTTAAACCCTAAACCCTAAACCCTAAGAGCTGCATCCTGATCCTAAATCCTCAAATTCTGGTAGCGCAGAGCCTTGCGAGGCCCAGCTGAGTTGTTGTCCAGCTCGATCTGCCAAAATGCTGTTTAGGGCTATGGGTTAGGGTTTAGGGTTTAGGGCTTAGGGCTTAGGGTTTAGGGTTTAGGGCTTTGGGTTTAGGGTTTAGGGCTTAGAATTGTAAGGCAGGGGGTCCATGCGTCTATATGGTGTGTTTGGGCACCAGAACCAGCGAGGCTGATGGACAACATCTTACGGGATCCTTGGGTTGAGGAGGTGGTTGTAAGGGATTTAGAGTCAGGGTTCAGGGCTTAGGGTTAAGGGTTTAGGGCCAGCATTCCAAATAATTACAGAGAGTCATGCAGGATTTTGACTATCAACCGTGTTGCACGGTAAGTTTTTACAACTTAAACTCCCTTTGAGCCATCCACGGTATCAAGGCCCGTCACCCAGTGGATGGAGATTTCTCCAACCAAGGGTACTATTCGGGATTGTGGCGACTGTCGCAGGTTGTAGGATCAGAGGGGTCCCTCATGGATTAATCACGTGTACTTGCAAGAAGCCTATAAATTAACTCGAAACCCTTTACCCTCAACGCGAATTGCTACACCCTAAACTCTGATTAGGAGACGCTACACTCTACCTGAACCCTGGATGTCCCACCTATTGGGGGACATACCCTATAAAGGCATACCAACAAAGCCCACAAGGAAGGACTTTCAGGGTCAAGCCCGTGATTTATTCACAGCTTCTAACCCTAAACCCTAAACCCCTAAACGCCCTTACGGTCAGCTCGCCTCCGCATCAAGCCCGCAGTCGTACCTCGGCCTCAGTCTGGGCTGCCGTTTAGGAACTTAATCTAAGTTACCATATGGGCTATAGTCTAAACTCCTTAAAAGGGGGTTATATAGGGGAATATACAGGAGACTACTATAGTGGTCAGTAAGGAGTATACTAGAAGTTTAGACTTTTGCTCTTATGATGGGTTTTTTCGCGGATAATAGGGCTTCATTATCGTAGTAATTTCGTTCCATCTTCCCTAACAGCAATCCAACAATTGACTTGTCCGTTCGGGGTTCCTTGTTATCAGGAATAGGGCTCTGCTGATACGTGTTTGGGGTCGATGCAAGAAACCCCGGTTTTCGGTTTCCCTTCCCCGTTTACCTGTTGATGAAACATTGTGTGTGGCGGTTCAGAGGTAGCGGGACGGGAGCTAAGTGGAACATTTTTGCTATAACTTGTCGGACTATATAAGCATGGGGGGTGCGCTTTACCCTAGCAAGATCTGCAGACATAATTGTATGGGCAGTTCATCAGAATCTTGGCTGTCAGTTGTATGGACTGTCAGGAGAGGTATACACAAGGTGTGTGGTAGGTATGCCACTGTCACCGAGGACCAAGCAGTAACCAACGATAACGCAGCTTCCTGATTATTCACGAGGCTTGGGGTCGGGGAGTGTATCATGGGATGTCATCTACTATAATTATAGAAGCGTAAGTTATCCGTATGAACTGCCGTGCATACTAAAAATCCTCCATCACCCTGAGTACCTTATGCCGTAGGAATTTTGGTCCTCGAGCATACTAAGGTCAGTCAGAATTCGAAGCATCAACAGTACCCCAAAAAAATGAAAGTGTCCATTTTTCCGTTTAACTCTCCATCATCGAGATAATCCCTGAACCCCAGATAATCATCGAATAACCTTATACAAGCTCTAAACCCGAAAACCTACGGTTTCGGGGCGTTGCATCGCATCCCTGGAGCTTGCAAGCTGACTGCTGAGCCTATACATCTCCTCTCGACGCTCTTCATCGAGAGAGTCCGAGCCTTCGCGGTTTAGGTTTTTTGGGGCTTAGGGTTTAGGGTTTGGTGGTTTAGGATTAAGAGTTTAACCCTAAACCCTAAGCCCTGAACCCTTAGGGCTATGGCTTAGGGCTTGGGCTTCCCAGCTTGCAGCTGCATTTTCCAAGTCCATGTGCAAGGACATTCCTCTTACCCTTAAATTGGGCTCAGATGCCCGTAAATAGCGGGCACTTAGGCCCTAATGGAATGTAGATGGAGGGTCTTGGTGGGAGGGTGCTAAAATTGCAGTCCCGCTTGGTTTCCCTAGTATAAGACAGCCCCTAGTGTTGATAATCCTTAGGAATTAAGGTTTAGGGCTTTGTATCTGGGAGCCTTCTTTTTTTGGGGGGGAACCCCAAACCCTAACACCCTAAACCCTTAACTCTAAACCCCTAACCCTAAGCCAAAACACCCTAAGCCCTAAACTGAAAACCCTAAACTCTAAAATCTGAGCCCTAAACCCCAAATCCTAAACCCAAAGCTTGGCAACCACAGCCTTCAGTCTCGGAGTAGCCGGCAGGGAAGAAAACAATCGAAGCTGTGGCCTGCCAAGGCCGAAAAAGTCCAAGTACCCAGGAATCAGCTAGCATACTATGGTTTAGGGTTTAGGGTGAAGCTTTTGAGGTGTAGGATTTAGGGTTTAGGGTTTGGGGTGAAGGATTTAGGGTTTAGGATTTAGCCTATATGGGTCCCAAAGTACTCAGGAACAGGGTAGGAATACCAGGGTTTAGGGTTTAGCCTATAAGGGCCTAAGTACGCAACATTTGAGAAGTATAGAGTTTACGCGTAATACACCAATAATGGCATCAAACGGAAAGGAGGATCTACAATGAAATGGAAACTGGGTTTATGTGGGGAGTAGCGTCGAACATTTCAGTGCTCGGGATGTGGGATTTGGTAGTACCAATTGAGCTTAGATGGGGGGGATCCATAACTAGGGACAATATCGGCCCCAAGATACTGCAATTCTCATGTGGGAGAATATCTGAAGACCTTAGGGCCGGAAGGTCTGCCTCAATACACCTCTCCACTGAAGTTTCCTGGCACTTCAGCTCCGAACTGTTATTATTAGTAGTATTACTATCATTACAAGTATTAATCTGGATACTATTATTACTCTTGTTATATATACTCTCTCATTAGCAAGACCTTCATTCTAGTCCCGGTGAATGACTGATCCTGACAGAGGCAGCCGGCGTTTAGCTTTGCGGGTGTCCTGTAATAACCCCTATAGTAGTTCCCTATATAATCCCCTATACAATGCCCTTTAAGGAGTTTAGACTATGGCTCATCTAGAGGTTAGCCAGTACACAGAGACAATGGTTGTAATTACTTAGGCTTTTACATCAGGTTTCAGCCGGCGGCCATCCGCAGCTTAGTCGACAGAACCCAAGGCTGAAGCAACAGAAAGAACCCAAGATGTGGGCTGGATGAAAAGAGGCTTGCCGTGCCCACTACTGGGAGCAGAAGCTCCAAAGGTTCTGGGACTTGGGGGTGTGCATGGAAGGCGTAGCTTGCGTGGATCATGTGTGTTTTTGCCAGAACCTGGCCGTTTGTTAAGGGTCGTTCCTATGCCAACATCCTGGTCCATGCTGAAACCATCATACCTCTCCCCTGGTCAAAAAGTGAGCAGCATGCGGACTGTGATCTACGGACCATCTTCGGTCAAAAGCAAGGCAACCTTCCAGCATGCGAGGAAACACATGAAGACTTTTCAAAACTGACTCATTTTCTAGCACCGTCTGATTCCGAAACCTGTGCACCTAACATGCAAGGCCATGAGTTTCAAGTCGCCTGTTCAACGGACACCAGAGATTTCAAGCGTTTGGGTATTTGCCAAAACCCGCGTCCCATATCTATCCGCTTGACGTGATCTGGCGATGACCGTTGAACAAAGACTCCCCAAGAAAGATTCAGGCCCATCAAGGACCTGGTCCCATGATACCCGGACTTTTGTGCCATCATCTTACCAAGGTAGCTTTGGGGGTCCTGTTGTTCCTCAATGCTACACCTGCAGCAGCTTTCGCAGAGCTTTGCAAAAGTATCCTTGCACTCAACTGGGTAGTTTTTATGGTAAGGCTCCCCCTATCTCAAAAAATGGGAGGATGGTCCCAAATTTATTGGCGCCTTTGGGCTACAGGTTATATTACGGCAACAAAAAAGGGGTACCCAAACGGGACCCCAATTTTGGGAACTACTCATAGGCCTGGGCCCTTACAACCCAGAACCCCCAAAAGAACCCAAGAAACCGGAAAATGTACCTCCGCACTCAGATCCCAAACTTGGGCAACCTTCGCACGCTCCGTGCGGCGGACACGGCTATCTAGGCCAACCAGCCGCAGTGCCTGAAAGCGAGATTATAGGGTTACCTGAACCCCAGCATAAGGGTTCCAGAGGGTAAGATATAGGGTTCAGGTTAGGTTTCTTGGGCCAAGCTACCTTGTAACACCTTAAGGTTGCTAACGTGATCTATAACTACTTCTGCCAAAAGGTTACTGCATGGCTATACTGCAGGCTTCCGCGAAGAAGGAGACTCTGCGAGGTGCCCGTATCATTTGGGCGGAGTCGTCTTTGCTTTGGGATAGCGGTCGCCACCCCGTAATGAGGATCATATTGGAACTATTGTCCTGCATGCTCTTTATGCTCTTTATACGTGTATATATACATATGTACATATATGTACATGTTTCTATACATATATCGACTGGGACAGATAACGAATATGACAAATCTGAGGATGAAGCATGGCAACAATGCGTACCTGAGCAGCGAACTTGACAAACAGCGTTTAGTTTTTGCAACATTCCGAAGGCAGCATTCTCGTCGGGTGTTCTGGAGCTGCCGAACCCCAAACATGTACAGACTCAAGACCACAAAAAAAAAAAATCCAGGTCAATGCCCAAAGCGATCGCCCGATGATGCGGGCACACCGAACTCTAGATCTGAGCTGCTACAGGCCCTAGGGAAATCTTGCAACCCCTATCTTTCAGAGGCCTCGTAGGGAATAAGGGAATATAATGTAGGGAGTATACTCCCTTATTCCCTACTAAGAACCAGTAGGTTATAAGGATGGTGCAAGTAATTGCCCATCCAGAAAATTGAAACCCTACACCCCCAAACCGTAGACCCTCTGGATGTGTCCTTTGCTAAGAGCAAGGGCCAGAAGAATTGTCACTCCCCACAAAGACCATGTAACAAGCCCCCCAAATCAAAGGCAACTGGTATTTCTTCTTCAGCTCCTGTGAAACACCTGACCCACCAAAGAACCGTAAACCCCCAGAAGCCCTGCTAGAATAGCCCAGAATGTACTATAATATATATATATATATATTAAGATAATATACTGTAACATACTAAACACCACACAGAAGGGCTTGGGGAACCTGAACCCTTCAAGAGATCAACGGTGCGCCCGCCGCCTCCCAGAGCTGTTCGTCAGTGGACGTCCCCTGGCGCTTCTTCTGGTCTGACATATCATGGTTATTTACAGGGGTTAGGGTTTACGGAAGCTACCATATTATTGATACAGCTGGTTAGAAGAGCATTGTATAGGAACATACTGAGAGTTTACTTTGGGTTTATGGCCTTTAGAGGTTACTTGGGCTTGAGGCCTTCAGGGTAAAGGGGCTTTGAGGAATTTAGGCTTTAAGGTTGCGAGGTTGTGACTTTACAGGGACTTTCTGAGCTACAGTCAACCGCTGCTTTGGGGGCTAAGATGGCGACCTAGCAAGGTCAATCATCGTGGTAGTTTTGGGAGGTATAAGTATTAGGTTTATCCAGCCAAATCTTTGGTGTGAACCTGAACGCCCCAAATCAAAAGCGCCACAAGCAGGTAAAGCTACAGGACCCCTTTGCAAACAGCTTGCTCCCTAATTACTGCCCATGATGCCCCAAGGGTCCCTCAAACTATTCTTGTGGGCAGAACGCGCTACAGCTTCAAAGCACGGGAGTCTCAAGGTTTTAGGATATTGCAGCTTGGGGTTTAGGCGGTTGAGGTTTCAGGGTTTAGGGTTTGGCACTTTTGAGTTTAGCGTGTAGGAATCTGAAATGTTTAGGGTTCCGCAGATTAGGAATGGGGAGTGTATAGAGCTAATAGCAGACACCTTGGCTTACATGAACATTTTCTGAGCTTTTGGCCCTCATGCTTTTCTTCCCCCGAACCCCCTAACACAAATGCAACAATGGGTCCCGCAAACAAGTTATGACTGCTATTTGCCTACATTTAGGGCGTCCGTGCCCCACGAATGGCAACCCTGAATCTCATGCTATACAGGTAGTGCATGGTTCCCATTATTGGTATGAGTATGTTGTTATGATGCCTCACAGCTCCTCTTTTCACATGGGTGCTGTTGTCATTCTACCGCTATGCATCAGTCTTTCCAAGATGCGTTGTCACTACTGTGTCTTTTCAATCTCTAGAAGTAGTGCTGCCAGTACGTGAGCTATAGTCTCAACTCCTAGTATACCCCTTCATAAGCCCTACAATAGGAACCCTATATGGTCCCCTATAATTATAACCCCTTTGAAGGAGTTTAGACTACAGCTTATGCGAGAACTCACTCAATGTTCCCGGCAAAAACCCTAAACCCTAAACCCCTAACCCTGAACCCTTAAACCATTAACCGCCTCTGGATCCAGATTATGCCTGACGTTGCCCGCAAGTAGCAGAGGCCTCGACTTTGGCAAGCCCAAAGAGGTGAGAATTCAGGGTTCAGAAGGTTTAGGGTTTAGGGTGTATAGTCCCCCCTTAAGTAGATAGAATATAGGGGTTATATAGAGGTTATATAGGGATAATGGAAAAGACAATGGAAACTACTATTTAGGGTTCAGGGTTTAGGGTTTAGGGTATAGTCCCCCTTAAGTAGGGTATATGGGGATCGTATTATAATATACCCAAGGCCATATTCTATCTGTTAAAGGGGACTATAGAGTTTAGGGTTTAGGGCTAAGGGTTTAGGATCTAGGGCGTAGAGTTTGGGGATTCAGCTCAAGAAACTTAGGGCTTCGGGTTCAGGACCTTCTCAACCCATCAGATCTTTTGTGAGTAGCATGCTGTTTGGGGGGGTCCTTACCCCAGGTCAGGATACACAACTTAAGTCAGTTTAATTTTGTAGGCCTTTAGGGTTGAAAGCTTGGATATTCTGACGTGATCAGCCTACTCTCGATCAATGAAGCCCTGCGCATGATCTTACAAGCCCCGAGGCCTGTGGAATTGTCACTGTATGGCCCAGGCGTACTTAGAGTTTTACCGTAAACCCAAAATCCTAAACTCAAAACCCTGCACCCTAATCCTAAATCCTAAACCCTAAATCCTAAACTCTAAACCCTAAATCCTAGACCTTAAATCCTAACCCTAAAGCCCTATAAGACTTAAACCCTAAAAGCTTAAGTTAAAAGCCCTAGCTCCGAGGCTAAAGCTGCTGTGGCAGGCATAGCAGAGCTTCTCCTGGGTTGCTGTTAAGGAACTTAAATTAAGTTACTATATTGGGGTTTAGGATTTAGGGTTTAGGGTTACTATATTGGGGAAACCCTATTATTTACTATATATACCCATTATGGTAACTTAATTTAAGTTCCTTAACAGCAACCCAGTCTCTCCAACGCCCCAACGGCACGGAGCGCGCCTGATATAGGGTTTAGGGGTTTAGGGGTTTAGGGGTTTAGGGGTTTCGGGGTTTAGGAGTTT
>CAJNIZ010021846.1:53881-64184 GCA_905231905.1 Symbiodinium pilosum
TTTAGGGTTGAGGGGGTTAGGGTTCAGGGAGTTTAGGGATTATGGAAAAGGAAAATGGAAACTACTATAATGGACTATATAGGGTTGAGGGTTTAGGGATAATGGAAAAGAAAATGGAAACTACTATAATGGATTGTGTAGGGTTTAGGGTGTAGGGATAATGGGATACATCTCACTACTTGCCGGGGACTTCGTCTAGAGTCTACACCATAAGCATCCAAATAAGCCCAAAATAGATACTATCTATTTGTAGACTGGGATCCCCCAGGTTAGGAATCTTGGTCTAAGGGGACTTGGGCTAAAGTGGCTTTTAGCAGGCAACGCTTGCAGTTTGGGGCCTGGGCCTCATGCTTCTCTCAATCTTGCACAAGCTGCAGGACACGCCCACAGCATTCAGTTAGTGTTTTCGTTCATGCCAACGTGCCTTCAGCAAGTACAGATTAGAACAAAAGAAACGGACACCCATAAACCCAAAAGAACGGATACCTACCAAATCGGAAAGTTCCTCTTGCTGTCCAGCGTTCTTTCCCTGGCAGTTAGGCACCAAAAACGCACCAAAAGATTGTGGCCTCAGGTCTTTGAAGCAGCTACAGCCGTACGAAGATATCCTGAAACCTAGGAAGAGCCCATGCGCTGTGTGGAACATCCCTTGCGCGACGTGTGCGTGCCTCCCAGCCGTCCAGGACCAGTCCTTGACATCTTTTGCTTAACGGTCCAAAGCGTCTAATAATCAGATACTACAATTCCTATTACTCCAATCCCAAATCCGCAATTATTGGGTAGCTGGACCCTCCAGGTTTTGCGCGGTTCTTTGAGACGACTGTGAGACGATGAGTTCAAAAGCGATCTTGCTTGTATAAGCTTTAGGATGCCCTGAGCCCTACAAAACCTAAACGGAACATCAAGAAAATTAGGGTACTGCCCCCCCCCCCAGTAACAGTCTATATTAGGGCCTATTGAGGGCTATATATAACCATATTATAAATATTATCCAACTGTTACTGATGGGGGGGCAGTACCCAAAAGACACTCCAGACTCGAAGAACTTCAGAATTCCAGATTTATGCAGAAGGTTCCCGTTGAAATGTTTTGGTAATGTTCCCCACAAAAACAAGAACCTTGTAAGAGACATAGTGTAGTCAAAGGCTCCGTGTTTTGAAGGTTGGGAGAAACCAACATCCCCTTAAGTATCATTTTACCGAACTTCACGCCTCCAGCAGTAGGTGTTCCTCCTTTGGAGCCTGTATGTGGCGGAGGATACCCCTAAAAAGTCCCAGGCTACGTTTTCAAACAAGGAAAGTGCCGCACTGGGTGGAACGGGACATGATCCTTGGGTCCAAACTGGCACAAGAGCAAAGGTAGAAGGCTTCTCTTGCTGTGTTGGATGGAACCCTGAATAAATTTAGGGCTCAGGGTAAGGGAGCTTCACCACTTGTAACCGCAGTCATAACTACCCAGGAATGTTCTGTCTTGCAAGGCAGGCGTCGTCCATGACTCACCGGCAGAAGCCGACAGAGGCCCGCCATCAGCGTGCTCTTTCCGGCCTCGAAACGGCGCAGAAAGGGTATGCGTGCTTCCACAGCCATGACATGTACACAACATACTATGCTACTGAGAAGGTCATGAGTGGTTCAACTTTCAACTGTGAGACATCGGCTTGTCACTTCGAATACAACACTTGCTCGTCATTTTCCAGCACGAACCATTGCTTACTTAGCCCTTGCCATATGGCTTTTTTGCTTGACCAAAGTCTGCTATTCTGAGATTTCGGCAGGCACCTCACGAAACGTGCTCAGAAACATCCAGTACGTGGGAGGTGTCAACTTCATCGCAATTTAGCGTGGACCCGGCTACAGGATGTCAAAATTAGAGGTAGTATTTTGGGGTTCCTACAATGAAGATTATAGTCTTCTGGGGTCTATATATTGCGTGTCCCCTGCTTGTTGAAGCTTTCACAATGTGAGGATAGGAATGTGGTTCCAAAAGTGACCCGAACAGTGCCGAGAAATTGCCAAACAGGAGTTCCTCTAAATTGGGGGCCCCAAGAGGTGTATTTTACAGGGAGATGACAAGGGTTTCGTTTCAGGAAAGGATCAGCTCTATTCTGGGTTGCTGTTAAGGAACTTAAATTAAGTTACCATAATGGGTTTCTATAGTAAATAATAGGGTTTCCCCAATATAGTAGCTTAATTTAAGTTCCTTAACAGCAACCCAGCAATTTCCCTATTCCATCACTGCATCCTCGGTACACCCGACGCCCCAACCAGTGCCACATGCTCTCCAGGTCGCACCTGTAATGGCTTAGGGCTTTAGGGGTTTAGGGTTTAGGGCTTAGGATGTTGGGTTTGGAGCCGAGGGTTTGGGGCTTAGGCTTAGGACTAAGGAGGCTGGGCGTAGGGTTTCAGTTAGGGTGTCTTAAGGCCTCATGGGAAGTTGCAGCTGGGGATGTAACTGGCGTGCTTGCGACCCTTCTTATACCTACCGAAGAATCTCACCTAGCGTTGGAAGCTCCTCGGAAGCACGCATGAATTCAGTTGGGATTACAGGCGGACAGTCCGAAACATCATCAAAGCTCATCTGCAAGTGTAAGTCAGAGTACTAGAATCTCGACAAAATGGTTCGCTGACAATAGTTTCCAAGCCTGAAACCAAGGTGGTGTTGGGCCCACTTTTTTAAACCATCGTCTGGAGTAAGGCCGCCATAGGCTGGGTTGCTGTTAAGGAGCTGAATTTAAGTTACTATACTGGGGAAACTCCATTATTTACTATATATACCCATTATGGTAACTTAATTCAAGTTCCTTAACAGCAACCCAGTAGGTCATGATGGCTTGCCTGGAGCATCCCCAAAGACACCAAGAAGGACCCTTCCATCTACCTTTTTACACCTCCCTAATTAGGTCCTGAATTGTAAGCCCAGTTCTACATGCCCCCGAATGTCTTGCTCAGGGAATGGTGATGGAGGTTTGGACTTATACTCTTTTTATCATGGGTCTTACTCCTGCAATCCAGAACCCTTGAATATGATGACTACTGTTTCTTTTTTGGGATATTGGCACACGCTAGTTTTTAACTTGTCAATTTTCATTTTTTTCGGTCTTCAACAAAGACCCAGACGATGGTTGTTACCCTATAAGCTCAAAACCCCCAATATCCCGACAGTGTAGCTTCCAAGCAGACCCCAATATAGACCCCTTAAATACTATACTCATAATTTCTCGGTACGGGAACCACCAAAACGGGAGCCCCGACTTATGATAACCCCCACATGTCATTTACACTCCCGCCACTTCGCGGCCTGGAGCGTCAGTGGCTGGAGTGGGAACACAGATCCCTTCTGCTCGTGGCCTGCTAAACGCCCAGGTTATCACAGGACAGGGTTTTAACATGTTGCATGCAGGTAGAGGATGAAGCGTGGCGCCTGACTTCTGGCCACAGCTGTGGATAGAGCTTTGACACCCCGGGTGCGTACCGGTTTGAACACGCGTCGGAGAGGCAGCATGGGAAAGCTCGTTTAAAGTGATGCCTTTCGATGTGTTCTACACCTGGTGTGTACTGTCTGTTTGATTCTGTCAGTGGGGCTGACGGGCACATAGGCTACAAGCTAGCTTCGCAGAGCACGTGCATGCGCGATTTGCATGCATCAACGCATTACCCTGCCGCGCTTGATAGCCCAGCGACCAAGGGCACATAGGATTACTAGCCAACCCCGTTGGTGCCCAACAGGCTTGAACAACTGCACTTAAGGACCAATGAGGCCACTTGGGACTTCCTCATCTTGTTTACCCCATCTAGTTCTTCAGAGAAAACAAACTGCCACACAATCTCCACATACTCTACATATATGCCTAAGGTCTTGTGTGGGTAATTCCTGGCCACTTTGATGATTTGCAGGTCGATTTGAGATATCCCATACGACAAGTATGCAAGGAATCTAGACTCATGAAATTGGAAGAGTACAGTACTTCCTACAACCCCCCCCCCCATAAAACACAAGCTTTGTCCACTGTCTTTGCCAGGTCATTCTCCATTATGGGATAACATCATCTATCCCTAAACCCTAAACCCTGAACGTATGATCCCCTAAATATTTCCTGTAATAACCCCCCTTATCCCTTTCTCATCCCCTGAATATATTTCCTGTAACCTACCCTAGACCCTAAATCCAAAATGTCGATCAACCTTCACTGCCCAGCCTGCACCATGGCTATTCTGCGCGGGCGTGGTAATGTAGGCAGGTTGATAGCACCTTGGCTTCCTGTTGTGGTAAGTTGGGAACACAAGATTGTGTTTTTTATAGGGATCTTGGCTTCCGCGTGGTAAGTGGGGAAGGCAAGATTGAGTTATGATAGGGACTGCTACCACCGCTCCGTTACCAACCGCTTTAGGGTGGAGTGACTACAGTTGGCTGAAGCACGGGTTCCGATCACGGGCTGTGGTTCTCCTGGACATGGTTTGAGCTCCTTGGGAGGCCAAGGTTGGGTTGCTGTTAAGGAACTTGAATAAAATTTCCATAATGGGTAGGTATAGCAATTAAGTAGTATGGCTTCCCCAAGATAGTAACTTAAATTAAGTTCCTCAAAAGCAACCCAGTTCAAGGTCAGAGTACTTCGCCGGACACATTTGTGAGGGGTTTAGAATTTAGGTATTGGACGGCCCAGCATCTTCTCGGGAGATCTTGGTAGGCAATCTTGAAAAATAGGAAAACATCTGTAGGGAGATGCTGGCCGGGAAGGAGACAAGAATCCTGTAGCGGTCTCAAGATTATGGTAGTTTCCACAGACAAGAGGACCCAATACAGACCCCAAATACTCAAATACGATCATCCTTATTATAGTAAAGTGACCCCCACAGAAGTACTCCTACTGTTCGGAAATCCCCATTTAACTCAAAACCCCCAAAAGGGGAATGTGCCATGAATACGGTAGTGGTCCCAAATAGCCCTAAGCTCTAAATCCTAAACTCTAAACCCTAAATCCTACACCCTAAACCCTTAATTCCTAAACCCCGAATCTTAAACCCTAAGCTGCATTATTCCACTACGGAGCCCGTTACGAACCAGCCTGTGCCCTGCACAGTAAAGTTCAAAGCTAAAATTTCAGACCCACCTAAACCTCCCAAATGCCCCTACTATACGGTCACTTTGAAAGGGTTATGTAGGGTTTGAGTAACGTGTACATCTCCATTATTTGTTGTAGCAGGCCAATACTTTCAGAGGGTTATGTAGGGTCTTTATTGGGGGTATATATCCCTCATTTGTTGCAAAAGGGCGATATGACGGGTACTTCAAAGCTGAAAAAGCCTGGATGGAAGGCAAGTGCCATTTCGTAGATACCCTTTCATCTACCGAACAAGACTTCCCTATAATATGTGTCCCAGATACTGAATCTTTAGTACACCCAGCGGGGTCCATGTTGTGGGAATACCATCCTTGGGCGAAACAAATCATACGGAGCACAGCCTTAAGACAAAAGATTTCGCATCAAGCCTGCGCGAAAAACTCTCAACATGTAAAGCTCAAAATCTGAATTTGCAGAACCCTCTCAGAGATTTTGGGGCTCCAGCTCCAATGCCTCAGCAGGCACACAAATGAGCTTCAGAAAGGGCCCTGCGATATTAGTATGGGAGTTCCTTCAGGCTATGAGACCCTGCACGCCCTGCAAGAGGGATCGTCGCCGGGGAAACAAGTAACTTAACATGCAGATATCGTGCACGTTGGAATGTAGCCGCAGATGCTACGGAAGTCTCTTAGGCTGCGTAAGAAATGCCTCTTGACCTTACGACTTTCTTTGTTGGCGGAGCCACTTGCCTCATTAAGTTCAACGGCGCGAGTCCTCGACTGACACACAAATCCTACACTAGCGAACCATGCTGTGACTCCTCTTAGAGCAGCGACATCATCCTTGATCCCCGAACCCCTAATCGTGAACTCAAACCCGCCCACAGGCTGTGCCTGTAGAACCCTTGCATAGGTGTTTCCACAACGTTTGGCCCCCATTTTGAGAAACTCCCACCCTGAACCCTAAATTCTGAACCCGAAATGGTGGGTTCCCTAAATAAGGGGACCCCAATATAAACCCCAAAATACGATGGTCCTCATTATAAGGACCCCCAAAACGGTACACCCAAGTTTGGGAAACCCCTAAATCTGGCTGTCTCAGTCAAGGACCAGATGACCGGCGCTAGGCCAGGAGTTGGGAGGAGGCCCTGCGGCCACTGCGGAGTATAGAATGTAGGATGTAAGGTTTAGGGCTTCAGGATCTAGGATACAGGATTTAGGGCTTTTGGACTTGGAGTTTCGGATTCTAGGGCATAAGGACTGCAGGACTTTGGGATAAGGTGTGTTGGGCTCCTGAGGTTCAGGGCTGTTGCTCATACAATTGTCAAGTGACTAGCATGTAGTGCAGGATAGAACTAAGAATGACAAGAATTGAAACACCATATAAACCCTAAACCCTGAATCGTAAACCCTAAACCGGCCCACTTCTAGCCTGGACCCTGAACCCTATGAAGCTCCAAGAAGGCCGGAGACGCCTGGAAGGCAAGAAGCTGCAAAACTCACTTCCCCACAAGATACCACCCACTAAAGAACCTTCCCCCCACATCTGTAATCATGTATGATTGCACCATATGGGGTTCTCCTGTTGTGAGGGTGCCGGCAGGGTTGGTAGGGGAAGTGACTACTCGTGCTTATAGTAGAGTTGGGGGCGTGAGGGCTGGGTTTAAGGATATCGGCTTGCAAGAATGAACACATCCAAAAACAACTCTGAAAACCATCAAAGGTTAGTATGACCATCAAGGCGGGTCCTGTTACCACTATTCCTCTTGTTAGCACAGTATCAAGTAAAGGGTCCGGCAGGGTTCCTATAGAAGCTGTTCTGGGGAGCATAGAGAGGTTCTTCCCGGCATTTATTGCTGGACTACAAAAGGAACGTAGCCTGCCACAGGACACGGGGACCTCCTTTCATTCCTTACTAAAAGGCGGCAAGTGCCCCGCATAGGGACTTCCCCTAACAAGGTAGGACATGCACCTATCGCTTTCCTACCCATGGGAAACGCTGCAGGGCAGGAGCGTCGCCATTGTTACTGTTGCTACTCTAGCACTTACTTACTACCACATCCACTATTCGTGCAATCATTGTAACCAGGAGCCTAACGCAAGGGCGGAATTTTGTAGGAGCTCGGGCGGCAAAGCTATCAGTGAGGGAGCTCTTGCCCCAAGTCCATCAGCAGGTGTGAGTATATTGGGCCTTCAGTTGTCATGGGCATTTTGGGTCTGAATCCTTAGTCTTCAATGGAGATGATTTTGCTTAATGTCTGTTTGTACCTGGCCTTACAAAACGCAAGAGGGATGATAAGAAACAGACGACAACTCGTCTGACAGGCCTGTACAGCGTGAGCGCAGTAATCTGCAAGCGAAAAAAAACTGCTGAGACTCAGGTACTTCAGAATGGAATCTCCGAATACTGGAGCCATCATGAGTACCGTAGACGTGTCACAATCCTAGAGCCCAAATGCACAGAGCCGAAATCACCCAACATGCCACAAGTCCGGATGCTTCAAAATTCCCTGCTGCTCATACTTGGAGGGCCAGGGGACTTTGTAAGTATACTAAGAAGCCTCATGATCCACATAATACCCCCAGTTGACCCCATTATGAACCCACTTCCCAAGTCCCCCCGACCCTAAACCCCAAGCCCCAGTACAGCTCCAAGTATTTCCGTGATCGTACAGGCCTCCGGGGTGTGTTTCGGTTAGTGCTGAGACTGCGACTGCATGCACAAACATCATCCCAGCTGCCCAGTACGCTATACTGGGTTTGTATTGGAATTGTATAAGGCTTTTGCAGAGATGTTAACAAGAACAGACACAGTTGGGGTAATGGAACAGATAATCCACTAACACAAGAAGAACAGGTGAGAAGCTGAAAACTTCAGCACACGGCTACGTTTTAAAATGTGGCTGGGGGTCAACAGCTGGAAACTTGAGGTCTCTATCTCAAGGATATCAAGTTTTGAGCCTTTCAAGGTTCCTGGCAGGACCGGGCAGCTGAGTGAGAGCCATGTTCCAGCTTCCAGAAAAAACGAAAAGAAAAGGCATAAGTGACCTCCCAGAAAGGACAGGCTGATGTCTGGAAACTGCCATGTCGGCGCCACTCGTGTTCAACTTACTGGTTTCTTAGAAGGGAATATGGGCATCTCATCCCAATAGAATCCCTGTATAACGTATTCCCTTATTCTCTATAAACCACCAGTGAGTTAAGGATTTCTTTGCAGACTCCTGAAGCCCTGGTCTTCAGGGGGAGTCAGACCCGCATGCCAGGTAAGCAGCTCCTGTTGGGGCACATGGATTTGGATGGGTTAATGTTTGGTGCTTTTTGGTGTGCGAAGGGGTAGACTATTGTCAGGGTAGATATGCGGATCCTGATTGGAGTCCCCACCGTCACACCTTTTCCTGAACAGGAAGACTTGGGGGTTCAGCAGAGTGGTAGAGTTCAACAAAACCACACTTCCGTGCATGGCTACCTATGACATCTCTAGTATAACAAGGTTTAGGGTTTGGGGACTGTCGTTAATCAAGGGATGCAAAACATTTGGGCTTGACGTGGCAAGGGCTTCTACTTGTACATGTTGGAAGTTCAGGTCAACCACAGGTGCCCTATACTACAGCTGAACGTAGAACCAGAATGAAATCATTTAGGCAATTTTGGCCCCTACATTATGCATGTCAGTTATACAAGCCGCGCAAGTGGGTGGCGGCGCGCTGCGTGGAAGCAAACAGACAACCTGCTGAGCTTCCGTGGGCCTCTAACCATATCATAAAACCCTCAATTTGACCCCTAACTCCCACCAAAAGCATGAGCATCTGATCTTTAACTCCTCAATGCCACATCCCCATGACCCTTGAACAACCTCAACATCTGGCATGAGCACTCCTTCATCAGTAGCAGGAAGGTGAGCAAACCGGCGCTGACGATCCTGGGGCGTCAAGGCATGTTCAAAAGATGAAGGTTGTTCCTGAGATGTGTTGAAATGCGCACTTTCTGCGAATTTTGTTCAAAGCTGGCTCAAGAAGAAAGTGTTTGGATCATCTCCGAATGAGCAGAAGTCATATAATCCGAGCTCGAGAAGTGATACTTGACTTCTAGCACTGGGGTTTCTGCAAATGATTCCCACACAACCCATACTCTCAAAATGCCCCTCTATAATCCCCACAGCACATTCATGGGATTCCAATTCCAAAAGGCCCCCATCCCCCAAGTTGGATACCTCCCAGATGAAGGCAGCCCCACCAGGTCTTACTGTTGGGGGATTGCTGGCAACTAGCCAGAACTCCATAAGCAGACCACCATAATGTAAAAACGCCCTATGCCTGACGCAAGATCATCAGAATATTTGCTACCCTCCTTAAGGGTCCCCAAGCAGTGTGTGGAGGGGTGGTGCTCAAAGCGGGGAAGGGGCAGTGCCATACCTTAAACCCATCCTTGGTTCTCCAAGAGTGCGGTTTTTGGCTGGTTGCATCCAATGACATTCTGTGCTTCCTGTAACGTACCATAACCCAAAAGACGATATAATAATGCAGTAGTATGGGGATTAATTAAATAGGTACTCTTCTGAAAAATGCTACTGAGATGCTCCACCACGCTTGAGTATTTCCTGGGGATGAATCAAGAGGAACACGCTGCGCCGCCTATTCATCCACAACTTACGTGGTAAAATCAGAAGAAAGTCTTGAGATCAGTACGCACGCTGACGCTAATGCAAATCTTTTGGGCTCTGTTCTGGGCGAAGGGATCGGTGAACCCCTCCTTGCCTGGCCGACCCCAGGCGTCATCAGATTAATCATGCATGTGTAGCATGCGCATGAAGGGACAAATTCGCCAGTATTATATAGATCTTCCTACGATCATGACGTAGCTATGTTGCACATACGATGACTTATAAGATTCTAATGTCTATTCCGCATACATAGAGATGTTAGTATTGTGCGGATGCTGCTGCTGATGATGATGATGTTGAGGATGATCTTGCGGATGATGACGCTTGCAACTGGGACTTGAGAACCGCATTCTTACTGCTTGTGAGTAAGGAACGAAGGAATATAATCCCTACATACCTTCTAATCCCTACATAACTTATAGCTATTCCATACTAACCCTGAGGATCCAAGTATACAAATAATACCTACATTAGGCCCCAAAGTCTGTAGATATTACCTACATTGGGCTACTGGGATCCGAAGGGTATTCCATACCAAGCCCCAGTAAGTCAGAGTCGTATTTGTCAGGGGGCTCAAAAGGTGGG
>CAJNIZ010021846.1:64284-83175 GCA_905231905.1 Symbiodinium pilosum
TCAGGGGGCTCAAAAGGTGGGATGCAGGTAGGTGGGTTAAAGGACATAAGCTCCCATATAGTAGAATCTACAATAGGAATCCTTTAATCCACCTGGCTTTATCCCACCTTTTGAGCCCCCTGAATTTGCCGGAGAGATTCATCAGCAAGGTTGCGGCGAGGTAGGGTTGGCTCATCCTTGGTAAGGATGGCTTGAAGCTTATGACTTCTTTGGGAGGTTAGTGGGGGAAAAGGGGAATATACCATTTAGGGTTTATGTGGGATTTAGGGGTTCAGGGTTTAGGGGAGGGTAGATGTAAATAAGGGAACATACTATTTAGGGTTCATGTGGGGATAATGGAAAGGGAAATGAAAACTACTACTTGCATAGGGGTTCTATAAGAATTATATGCCCTTCTTCAATTCTTCCCTACTAATCCCCAGTAAGTTATGAAGCCAATCTTTTAAAACCGTCCATGGCTGTATGCGAATCTGCCTGGCCCGGAAGCTAAAAGATGAACCAAGGCGATCACTTTAAAATCCGCCGCAGTTTACGGTGGAGGGTTGGGCATGGATGGCTTAGGGTTTAGGGTAAGGGTTTATGAGCCAGATTGAGTCGACTTTTCATCGGAGTTCGTAGAAGCCCTCTTGTCCACGACTCCATCCGCACACCCTTCGATTAAGGCCACCATGGCTTGGGAAACTTAGAGAAGAAGCTCTCAATCCCTGATTCTTCCCTCCTGGATGTTGTCCATCCAAACCTGTCTCAATCCAGACTATACGAAAGCTGTCCGTTTACACGATGACTGTGGGATTTTTCTAAATCCGGGGGACTTTGAAGATCCCTCTCCATGATCTTGAACTGGCTGCTCTGAGAAACTCCTACTCGTCTGAAAAACAGACTGCTCAGGATAAACTACCCAGACCCCTGGGAGGATCTAGAAAGTAGAACCCCCAATTTGGTACCCTACACTACTATTGGGCAATTTGTAGGGACCCTTAAGGGGGATCTACTTTCTAGATCCGCCCAGGGGTCTGGGTAGGGGGCGGCAGTAGCATGGTTCAATGCAGACTTAACAAACACTAGCTTGAGAAGTGTCTCGGAGTAGCGCTTAACAGATCTGAAGGGATTGTGCTTATGGTTCAGGATTTAGATTTAGATATTGAGGCCTAGTGTTGCAGATTACGGTTGTGTTGCTTTGGGTTCTGGAGGTTTGTGCTATTCTTTTGGTTTCGCAGTCCGGGCTTTGGGTTTAGATTTCGCTTATACAAAAGTCAGGCAAGAAACCCGAAAGATGAGGTAATTCCTGGGAGGGCATGACTTTTGCCTTCGTCGTCAATATGGAGAACGGACCTGTCCCTAATGGTAAGTGATGGTTGCTTCGTGTTTCTTACCCTGCACTTTGGAAGTCAAGGTGCTGCTTTTATATCAAGGCACCTAAGGTGATGTCTCTACAGGATCCCGTGCGATGCATGCCCCTCTCCCCGCCCCACCCACCCCCAAAAAAACGAAGTCCTCACTCAGCGTCCAAATTGGGCATTCGCCAGGAGATTGTATGTATCAAGATCCATGTCAGCGTCCCAGGTTCTACATAGAGAGCTTGTGCACCCTCTCCCAAACTTATGGGATCTTAGAAACGATCCCCCTTAGAGGTGTCCCCTAAGAGGTTTCTATTTCTGGGGCGGGTACTCTTAGAAGGGGTAAGCACCCTATGACAATGTTTCGACAACAAAGCTGTGCTGGTTCTGGGGGCTTGACCTTTTTACAAACACTGACCTCAAGCCCGCCTACAAACCACCAAAGACTCAGAACACATACCTGAAGCTGTAGGGCTGGCGCCCTACTAAACCCTCAAACCTTAAACGCCTACACCCTGAACCTCAGAAAACCTGAAACAGATACTGCCCACAAAGTTGGACCCAAACCCTACATCTCTAGAACCCCCAGCCCTTCAACCCTAAACCCTGAACCTGCAACCCCAAACCCTAGATTCCTAATCCTGAACCCTAAACCCTACACCCTGAACAACTTATCAGTTTTCCATTTTCTTTTCCATTACTCCTGTAACCCTATGTAATCCTTATAATCAACCCTAAACCCTAAACCCTAAATCCCTGAACCCTAAACCCTAAACCCAGATAATCAATATAGTTGCTGTTGGAATGTAAGCAAGCTGCGAGTCCAGCATAACTCCCGGGATCGTCCCCAGGAGGGCCCAGGACACGGTCTGAAAACGCGTGGTTAACCTAATTCGGCGGGCCGCATGATTTAGGATTTAGTGCAATAGGGTTTAGGATTTAGGGTTTAGGACTTAGGGTTTGGGGTTTAGGATTTAGGGTTTAGGATTTAGGGTTTAGGATTTAGGGTTTAGGGTCTAGGATTCAGGGTTCAAGATTTAGGGTTTAAGATTTAGGGTTTAGGGAAGCGGCTGATTTGAATGGTCTATGGTTGGGGTTCTTGGGGATCAATATTCCAAGACCCTTTAAAAAAAAAACGACCTTAAACGATCACTTGTGTACGGTCCCTAATACTGGGGCTGTTGATGGACGAAAATCTGCTATGACTCTACGTATACTACTACAATTCTAATGGTGTGGATACACGAGGTCTTGCACGGTTTTGTCCATCTGCCCGCAGGACGCTGATTTCGTTGAATCAGGCACTCTCTGTTGCCTTCCGAGACGGGCCCTTCTGACATAAGCACCAACTTCAATACAGCCGCGATACAATTATGGAAAAAAGAAACATCACAAAGCGATGCGCGTATCATCCTGGCGGTTTGCCATCTGCGGCTTTTTACAGTAGCCGACTTAGTGAGTCATCAAGCCCTGATGCATCCGACGGACCCAGTTTCTGCGTGGACTTGGCTGATAATGAATCAGCTAAGCCCAATGCTCAACCCCTTTCCATAAAAGAACAGCAACACCCTGAAATGATGGCAATGGATATTAAAGGAAATAATCCTGAAAGACGGCCACCATGGTTGTCATCGCGACCATATTCCGATTATCTTCGACGTCATCCCAATCATCCTCATCACACCTTTGAAGACCAAGGCATTATCATGGCAAGCAGGACCTTCTGCAAGGCTGACTGCTGGCCAACCTAGATATGCCACCCTAAACCCTTGATGGTTATCCAAGCAAGCCACCATTTGGGTGAGGTCAGGTCCCTTCTTTGCATAACAAAACAAACCAAATTCACATGCTGCGTAAGGCTTTGGGTTCAGGGTCTAGTTCCACATGCTGCCAAGTTGCCCAGTATCCAAACTGCGCGGTCCTCACGCAAGGGGGGAGGGGCATCGACCCCAACCAAGGGTCCAAAAATGTTCTTGCCAGTACCTACTTTGGGCCCAAAGGTCGCGTACTGTATAGCAGGCGGGTTGTGGAACCCAAAAAAGGGAACACTGTTTTGACAACCACCCATGAGGGGGCTTCCACGAATTAGGGACCCCAATGTAGACCCGAGTATACGAAAATCCTTGCTCAAAAGATACCCCTTTCTTAGGAAACCCCTAAACCCTACGCATCCCTATATAACCCTATATTAAACCCGATATTTCCCCTATAACTATAACCCCTTGAAAGGGTGGCCTCCCCTTGGCCTTCTCCTGGCTTCCGGAAGCATCGCAACAAGCTTGGGAAGATAAGGGTCCAAGGACCCAATAAGTAATTGAGTGCCTGGCATTTGGGTACTATAGTACTTATAATATAGGTCTTGGAGAGGTATATGCATAGTGAGTACCTGGACCACCATCAGGGCAGAAGGGTTAGCAGATGTTAAGTAGGCAATGGAAAGCCTACAGTACGAAGCACTAGAAATTGCAAGACTGCTGCAGATAAAGGGCCAGAGGCTATAGCCGCGCTACAAATGACCCTCAACCCTAAACCCTAAGCCCTTAACTGGTAACCATCCAACCCTGCTGCTGTCTTTGCAGTCGCCTTCATGCCCAAATCGGAATTTCCACCAAAAAGTAAGGTTATATTGGGATTGTATTGGGATAACGGAAACTCAAATGGAAACTGCTATAGTACTTTGGGGTGATATTAGGGTTACATTGGGGTTAGATTGGGATAATGGAATTAAGGACCTGTCTTATGAACATCCTGTGTAAGGAAAGAGTCCATTGTTGAAAAGGCCTCAGACAAGGAAAGCCACAACCTATGGTTGATGTCCTAAGCGTTTGCTGGGGACGCTTGGTCAAGGTCATGACTCTGTTTCGCCAAGACCTCATATCTCTGATTACATAACACCCGTTCTTGGCTCGTGGAACATCGAGAAGGCCATGTTTCTCCTTGCGCAGCACCCATTCATGACTCATGTCAGGGGCGTCTGTCCTCCCACCCGTGTCACGATGAGCCCACCCAGCAGTCCGGCCTTAGTTGTGGGCTTTTCGAACAAGATGTTCCCGTCTGCGTTTAGGGAAGGTACCTTAAGTCATCCCAAGAACACGAATCATGCCACTACTACCTACGGATGATGCTCGCGCTGTTGTTCTGACCTTTGCTAAGATGACTGTTCCTGGGCATTGCTGTCTCTGTCAAAGACTGCTAGTGCCACTACGAGCACGAACAATATTCCGCTGAAACAATGTATTTCAGCATGAACTTCGGGGACTCTATAGATGGTGCCTCTAGGGATATCCCAGATAAGGCTGACATAGGGCATCTGACATCCAGTTGGAACATGATGCCCAAACTGAGCCTTGAACACACTCCCCTAAGTCAGCCTGCATCCCTAAAAAGGGGTGCACAAAGACCACAGTCTTTGTTAAAAAACCTGGGGTGCCTCTTGGGGTTCCATTCTAGCCGTCTGGTTGGAGGTAGGTCTTGGTAAACTCTATAGGATGGAGTAGAATCCCTAGACTTCCTATAGTTTCCATGTTCTTCTCCATTATCCCTGGTTGCTAGAACTTTTGTATCCATCCATGGGCTCGGAGGAACCGCGAGCTGGAAATCTGTGCTGCATCTCGTTTCCGAGTGTTGCGGGTTCGGACCTGTAGTCTAAACTCATTAAAGGCTGGTTATGTAGGGCATCATATCTGGAGAACTTTCTAAGGGGGATACTAGGAGTTTAGACTATAGCCCTTATGCGCTGGAAACCAAGGAGACTTGCTTGTATGTGTTGCTTCGTATGAAACAATCTCGGGAAATGCTGGAACTCAAAAAGTACACTGCTTACATGCGAAAATCCCTGAATAGGGATATTGCCCTTTGTGATATCAGCAATAACAAGTATATCTCAAAAATGGCCAGAGCCCAAACTCGCTTGTGCAAAATATGACTAGGACTCCTGACTCGTGTGGTACTTCTGAATGATTCCCTGTGGAGGACTTGCCCACCTGCATATCAACAGTTCGCAAAAGCAGTCAGCATCGGAATGGTAGTCGTGCAAGGTAGAGCGTGTGTTTGACACCAGATGACACTACATGCATGGACTTGCCACTATTCTCTACCCACCTTGTGAACTCACCAACAACATTACCCTGCAAAATACAAGGACAACAAACGTAATGTGAGAGTCTGCGCTTGTTGCAGTCCAGAGCACACCAAACGCTGACGCCCCTGAAAGGACGCTCGTAGCGAGAGTGGCTACCACAGCCTCTGGGGCACTTGCAACATTCTGTCTATTGCGGGCTACCCATAGCTACTCTCAAAATAAAGTAAAAGCAGCCCAAACCGTTCTATCTATTGTAGGCTAGCCATAGCAAACCCAACCCAAAAACATGCTCTCCCGACTGAAAAGAACACAGCCGTGACCTAACTAGCTGAAAGGGCAACTACCTACATGTATACTCAGGGCCTCCTGGACGTATGTGGCTACCCCTTTCTTTGGGCCCCACGTGTATACCGCTGAGGGTCCAAGTAACCAAATAAAAGGTGCTCGCCCCAAATACTGCAATCTGAAGGGTTTTCGGTACCTGAAACCCCATGATTTAGAGAGGTACCTGGACCCTTTGGGAAACTGCCGTGTCACCAGTTATGTGGGACTATTCAGAGCTAGCTGGGAGTAGGTTCAAGGTCCGCCGGAGCGTATCCCCTATGTAACCTCCTTTAAGAAATGTAAGCTGTAGCTCAAATAGGTTCAGGGTTTGAGGTTTCGGGTTTAGGGCACACGGCTTAGACTTTAGGGCCTAGGGGGTTTGAGGGTTCAGGGCTTATGGGGTTGAGGTTTAATGTTTAGGGTGTGTGACTAATAAGAATCATTGCTAGATTTGCGGCTTCGTAAATATAAACAGAAACTTGCCGATCCGGACAAGAAAAGTCCTCTCACCTGTTGAGTTACGAATCTTGCGATAAGACGGCCCCTCTCAAGAAATCAAGAGGTGCTTGCCTCGAATTTTTCGGAAACATGATATGAGCTATAATCTAAAGGGGGCCATATAGGGGATTATATAGGGAACTACTATAGGGGTTATTAGGGGGAATCTAGGAGTTTAGACTATGGCTCATATGTCCCAAAAAATGCGTTCAAAACATCTGTCTCCGTATGGCAGCCATACATACAATCGGATATGCTTTCAAAACCATGGTCCCTACCGTCTATCCAGGCCTAAGTGCCCACCATTCGCGATCCCTAGAACCCCAATTCAGGGTACTAGGAGGGTCTTGGGAAACCCCCTTAACCCCCCTAAACCCTAAACCCTAAGCCCTAAACCCTAAACCCTAAATCCTAAACCCTAAACCCATGCCAGCCTCAAAGCCCATCCTCAAGTAGGCCACCAGGCATGGGATCCCCTCGACGAGCAGAAAGATCAACCAGTAGCCCACCTCAACCGTGGATTTCGACATGGGGGTTTCCCAAAACATGGGGTACCTGTTTGGGGTCCCCATAATAAGGATTGCAGTATTTTAGGGGTCTATATTGGGTTACCCCTATTTAGGGAAAAAGATGAACCAGTAGCCCACCTCAACCGTGGATTTCGATTGCATGAGGCTACACGGGTTCCTGAAGCAGATGGGGGATCAATGAGGTTCCCCTACAGATTCAAGTCTACAAAAAAAACCTCATTGGGCCCTAAAGTCTATAAACACTGCGGCAGGACGGAAGTTCGTACACTACTGCATCCTTGCAAAGTTCCTGCTCAACCCCCCTGGCCCCGTAGATTAATTCCTGCGCTAGCCAGGCCAAGGAAAACGCACTTTTGTGCACTTCGCGTCCTCCGTGCAAGGCCAGGAAGCAAATGCGACGACACAACTTTATTCCTGTCGATGTAATTCCTGATTTGGGCTATTAGGATCCGTACGGTTTCTTGAGAAGACAAGGACTTTCTCATGGTTTAGGCACTACTCGCCTGGATCGGCTAGTCATGTGCTCGACTGGGGTTCATAAGGTTTTGGAGTCCTCAAGTTTAACTTTCAAGGCTCCAGGTCTTTCTTAAACAGTCTGAGCTTCTGCATGCTGTTCCGTGAATTCCTTCAGCTTCTCCTGTGGAAACCGATTAGAATCATGCTTCGGGCTCTCCAAAAGCATAAGTATGTTCTGCAGGTTAACTAGATGCACAAGAGTGCAGCGCCATAATTCCTAAAACCCAAGCCCCTAAATGCCAGGGTAATGACTGCTTCTAAGCACTTGAGTTGGCAGCACAAATCTAGGCACTTTGGTGGCAGTGTTTGTCTCTAGTTCTTCAAAGACTCAACGTCTTGCCAAAGCAGATCGTAACGTGGAAGGGCGCTCTTGCAGCTGACGCAGAAGATCCAAGTGCGTTCAAGCCACGTACTTCTCATCCTCAGCAAACGGGGACTGACAAAACTCTAGTACAGAGATGTCTGATCTGTGCTCGAGCGGGCTGCTTGTCCCACAGCTGACTGCCAAAAAGACGACAGCAGCAGCAGCAGGTGGTCTCAACCCTAAACCCTAAACATAGTAGCTTGCATTGCATTATCCGCATTCTCTTCCATTTGGTTCTCCCCTATCCCTGGGGCTCCAAGGATACAAACAGGACACACATTGGGACCTAAAACCTACAAATAATAACTACATTGGGTTATTAGGAGTCTTGGGGTATCTGAAGTCCTGAGCCCTAAACCTTAAACTCCAGACCTTACACCCAACGTCAATAGGGGCCTGCTGGAAATGCTGCTTAGCGGCCACGTACGAAGACACATCTGGCAAGTTTCCCGCGAAATTGCCTGGGACAGCTCAGACATAACGGTATACAGAAAAATGCCATTGGGTTTAGGGTCTCCATCCAGCCACCCCCACACACACAACGAGTCATAGATGGTGGATACATCTGGCAATGTTTGGTCAACCGCACCTTGCGTTGACTGGCGGTGGTTGGGGGCCTCAGGTCTCAGGTGAAAACCATTGACCCCAAACTCCTCAACCCATCGGAGTCTCATGATGCCTGGCATCTGCTGCTTAATGTGTACGCTTCAAGGTCCGTGGAAACTTTGAGGGCGAATACTTCCAAGCTGAGGCATAGAGTATCCACATGATAGCTGTGATTGTACGGTTTCTAAAAAAAACCTGATTCCTTCCTAGCACTGTTCAATGTGTAGCTTCACATTGCCAATCCCAAAGAATCGCTTCCATAATGAGTTCAACATGAAAACATTAACATGTAGTCCGAACTCGTACTTCATGTAACCCTTGGCAGAAAAAGGTTGAAGGGAGCCTGCGCAGGGGCCTTCTTGGTATCCCTTGAGTTTCCCGGTAGGGCTACATGACAGGTGTACAATCCCTGCAACAGGTGTTCACGGTTAGAGGACAATACCGAGGGCCCATGGCCTGTCAATAGCCGGTACTCAGGCTTGGGTGGTAATAAGCTTTTCAAATCCACAGGGTCCTGAGCGAACAGGTTCGGTTGAAGGTTTAAGCTGTCGGACTCAAGGTGTTCTGAGTCTACTTTCGGTTGGGTTCAAAGCGCTTCTGGTCCAACCTGTCTTGATTTTAGGAGGGCAGACTAAATTCTTCTGACCTTAATCACTTGTGTGGCTGCTGCTCCATCTGTGATGCCGGTTGCTGATGCGCTCGCTCCTGCTCAACCTATCTTCCTGACTAGGCCAAGCCGTGATGACCCAAATACGCAAACAGGAAATTCTTGTTCTAGGAATATCTATGTAGGAACGCCTTAAGACACAATGTATGTACATGGGTTATTCTCAACATTATGGGCCCCTTATGGTCTTAAATTGTACTACTGCACCTAAACTTCAGGGGTACCCAAATGGGCCCCCAATTAGGGAACCACCCATATACAAACGTGTACACCTTCAGGAGGTCAACGGAAGGGCTGCCCAAACCCCCAAAGGGATCTAGATATTAGATCCCCTAGAAGACTATTGGGGAATTATGTAGGGATTATATAGGGGTTATTATGGCTTTATATAGGGGATCTATTTTTTAGATCCTCTCAGGGGTCTGGGACCCTAAACCCTAAAACCCTAAGCTCTAAAACCCTAAAACTCTAAACCCTAAACCCTCAACGGAAGGGCTGCTAACGGGATACGAACCGACTTCAGGAGGTTCTTCGCCGTGGCCTTCATCTGCTGAGTTGCCTCAGCTTGCGGGTTTAGGCTGGGTACTGCTCCCAGACTTTACCTGTTTACATTACTGGGTTGCTGTTAAGGAACTTAAATTAAGTTACCATAATGGGTATATATATATAGTAAATAATAGGGTTTCCCCAATATAGTAACTTCATTTAAGGTCCTTAACAGCAACCCAGACTAGGGGTCATGCCATAAGGACTATACTGTATATAACTATACTATAAATATTCTCCAACTGTTACACTTTAGCTGTCTACATTATAGGGTCACACTAAGGACTATACTATACAAAACTAGATTGTAATCATTATCCAATTTTTACAGAGCGGGTGCAGTACCCAAGGTTTAGAGTTTTGGGTTTAGGGTTTCGGCATGGCTTCAGGTGGAGCATGCTTCAGATACTTCAGTGTTTGAGGTGAGGGTTTGGGTTTCATAGTTTGGGGAAATTTGCGACCTTTCGAGTTTAGAGAAGGTTGGAGCAGTAAGTTCAGGATCTGTGCGGTTGCAGGCGTTCGACTCGCGGTCCCGCTTTAAGTAAGGGCAGGTTTGCGCAAGCTGGGTTTAGAAGGTTTCCCAAAATAGCGGATACAGTATCAGAAACATACCAAGAATGAGCCCACCGGTTGAGAAGGACAAATAGACCCATAGGTATATCTGAAGCCTTAATCAATGGGTAGAAGACGTCTGGGCAACCGAAGCTCACCGTTGGGACTTTAGCATCTGGGATCCTAAGGCACGATCCCTGCTACATGTGAGAGCAAGATTTTTCACGCATTCTCAATACGAAAAGATCGTTATCCGATTGATGGATGCGCATTTCGCCTCCCTATTGCTCCTATCGGAGACCCCTTCTTTCTAGCCTGATTCAGGCGGAAGGCAGACTTTTTTATTGCTAGGCTGGCGGAATCTCTTTTTTCCTCTACATGGGGTGGGACGGATCTTTTCTTCAACAGAATTTCTCACGGAATAGATAGCCTCAAAACATGTATTCCGAGACTCAGACTTTATCTCTATTCTTCCCGACTCTTACTTCGCCAGATGGAATAGTGCAGTACTTTCCTTCGAGTACACGGACGGTATAGGGATCAAGGTGTTCAACAACTACGGTAATCGTCTGCTAGTTTGCTCTATTGCCCTCCATTCTGCTAGCTTCAATTGTCTGGGAATTTGGGCCTGTAACCGCCATCTCAACCAGACGCTGCAACCTAAACCCTAAACCCTAAACCCTAAAACCTTAAACCCTAAACCCTAAATGATATCTCAGCAAAAGCGTGTAGCTAGATCATCTCCCAAGCCCCCAAAGTCCACTACCCTCAAGCGCTTGGTAACTCAAGGTCCCTGAAAAGACGGGTTTAGGGTTTAGGGT
Organism: Symbiodinium pilosum; assembly: GCA_905231905.1. NCBI lineage: Eukaryota > Dinophyceae > Suessiales > Symbiodiniaceae > Symbiodinium > Symbiodinium pilosum. Next base: position 75,127 of record CAJNIZ010021846.1, read on the forward strand.
TTAGTAGCTGGGTCCCAAGACTTCCCAATCATAATGCTCCTACTAACAGTAAGAGTAACCCCAAAAGGAGAATCTAAAATGCTAATGATCCCGAAAAGTCCCAAGTACTCAATATTCATGTATTTCCCCTAGGACCTATGCAATGATTCATATTGCCCATATTCCAAGTAATTACTCACTTATTGGGTACTTGGACCCTTAGGGAACAGAAATACGGGTTGCTGTTAAGGAACTGTAAGTAGGTTATCATAATATGCCTAAATAGTAAATAGAAGGGCTTCCTTATCATAGTACTGTAACCCTAAACCCAAATATCACAAAGCAAGCCGTCTCTTGAGGCTCAAGCATCACCAGACCCTCCAGCTGCAGCGCCAGCATCCTCTGCTAACTTTGGGGTGAAGGGGTTTGGGGTTTCGAGCTTGAGGTTTAGGGTTTATTTTTTGGGTTTGGTATGTTTTTGGGCCACCATAAAAGAAAAGCTGCTACATTGGAAGGTCTAGGTGTACTCTAGGGATTCTCTATGCTACGGCTCTAGGCCTCCGATTTCAAAGGTTAACAACCCCGGTTAAGTCACAAGTAGGGCAACATAAATTAGACAATGTATTTGGCCGATCTGGGCTATCTAACCCACAACTCTGAAGCTTGAAATGATAGTTTCCATAAAGAGCGGAGCCCAATAAATTCTCTTTATTGGGACACACAAAACGGAACCCCACATTAAAACTCCCCAATGTTTGCCAAGGGAGCCACAGTCGATCAATAGATTGATTAACATCGATGTGATTCAGAAAGCACGACTTGTGCGTATGACGCCCCTACGGACCCACATCTACTCACCACTATTCCTACGAGACCACGACTCTAGCATGCACTCACAAAACCATCAGAGCCGCCCCAACCCCCCTTCCTGCCGGCCCCCTTTACCCTAAAACCAAGCCCTCACCCCCTACTCCCCTACTCCCAAGCTTATGACCCTTAAGGTTAAGAGTGTAGAGACCCTGCAGGCCTTACCGCCGCCGGGGCCAGCCAAAGTCTCGTCTGCCATCTGTCCCTGCGAGTGTGTAGTGATCAAACAGGGAATATGGCGGTCTTCCTTGCAGACTATGAAGGGACAACTTTGAAAAATGCCTACGTCTCGGGAGTTTTCAGTCTGCTTACTTCATGGCCCAAAGGGTCCTCGTGGGCCCCAGTATGTATTATCTACTATATAATTACCTACCTGCATCCCTTTAGTAGCAGGGCTCCAGGCGTAGGGTTAAGTGCTCCATGGGTTTCATGGATTCTGGTATCAGATCGTGGGCTTAGAGTATAGGGTAGGGTTTCATGGGTTCCCATACCACCCCGCCATGCCTCCCCCCAAGGTGGCCCCTGAAGTGGCTTTAAGCTAAGGGGGAATGCCAGAATGACCCTAAACCCTAGACCGTAAGCTGTAGGGTTTGGGGCATAAGATAATTAGTTGGGAGTGCTGGAATGCCTTATAGGGCTACTACAGGCATCCTTTTGCAAAGTCTACAGGCAATGCTACCCCAAAAAGGGAAGAGACATGTGGGGACTACGAAGGGATTCGGCGTGAGAGTTCTATGCGCATTATAAGTCTGGGGGTATGTGGCGGCCCGGGTAAAGTTTGAGGACTTTAGATTTTTAGGGCTTCTGGCTTTGGGGTCCAAGGCTCAGCGGTCCTTGGTGGGTAGGTTTGCAAGGTTCAAACTTTGAGTTTTGAAATGTACCCTAATCAATGTACCATTATATACCCGAATATATACTCCATTATAAGTAACCCCAAGATATACCCTATCTTCTCACCTGAGACTTTGTAGGGGGATGAGGAGTGAAGGCCTTCTTGGATATACATGGATCCCTTCAAGTCACAAACTTGAAGCCATAACCTATTATACCATAGTATACTATAATATACTACAATATGCTAGAGTATACTATAATATACCATAGTACACCATAGTATACTATACTATAGTTTATCAAGTATACTATAGCAAACTATAATACACTACTCAATTATGATTCACGGCCAGGCGTGGCGGCAGCCATACTGCGCAAGTTCAAAGTTTGAAGCAGGCCCAAAAGCTCCAGGTGCCTATTGAGTATATACTTCGGCCCTAAAGTATCTTTATAGGATCCCTTTTCGGCCATAGGTATGTGCCAGGAAGGTAGGTGACCCTTTGCGAGGCTTTGCCCCAGAGTGACAAGGAATCATCGCAGCGCCTGCCCGTAGAGTCGTGCTCGCCAGCTTCGTAACGAGCACAGGTATTCTAGCTACGGAAGAGTAAGTCCCTCTCCCTTGTGTAGGTCAGCTAGGATGTTGCCTCCACTCAGTCGCAGAAACTTGGAGCCTTCAAGTGTGACTTCTTTATCATTGCAGGCGGGGGGGGGGATGTTGAAAGGTAGACGCAGGCATTTGCATCTCGCATGAATCGAGCTGTGAACCAATAGCGGCAGGCTTCATTTGACCTTCTGCAGTCACCTCTCAAGCACTGAATGTTCTGATTGGGCAGGTGGGCAAGAATGCAAAACAATGCAAAGCGTGCAGAATTCTGAATGAATGAGTTTTCCCTTGCTGGCGGCCAGGTTGACATGCAGTTTTTGGAAAGAATTGTATTCTTGCACCCTGGTAGGGTTCCACTGAAACCCTGACTGAACCCTCAACTACGATCCCCGCACACACTTGGTCTCAAAAAAAGCAGGGCCTAACTTGCCGGAGGGATGCTCGACCTGGCACAAACCCTAAGGGTCCAAGTACCCAATAATAATATACTTACCCAATTTGGGTACGTATATTATTATATAGTAGAGGTTTTGGCAAAACCTATACTATAATTTCTATTACCCAAAACCTAAATACCTAGCTATTGGGTACATGGACCCCTTAGGGACTCATCTCGTCGGGCTTCGGGGGCATTGGGGGGAGGAGGAGGCGCGGGGAGTAGCCGTAGCAATGGCAGCAGCAGCAGCAGCACTAGTCAGAGTTGCAGCAGTAAGATAAGAGTCGGCAAAATCTTATACTATCATCATGCTGTTGTTACTGTCGTCATTGGTGTTCCTGCTTCTTGCTGTTATTGCTCGGTGTTGTTGCTGTTGCCGTTGGGTTGCAGTTACTGGGTTGCAGTTGCCGGGTTGCAGTTGTTGGGCTGCTGCTGCTGCTGCTGCTGCTGCTGCTGCTGCTGCTGCTGCCGTTGCTGCCGCCGCTGCTATCGCCACCACTACTACTGCCGTACCCAATCAAGTTGGCCACCAAACCATGACCCAGCACAACTCAAATGAACAAATCGTGGGCATCAGCCGGCCTTGTTGTGCACTTCCTGCCACGCACGTGGGAGACGCTACAAAATACAAAGCTGGAACCTTCGAAAGGTCGTACTTGTCTTGGAGGTGTTTCGGGATCGCATGCTTCTCACAAGGTTGGAATTAGGAAACGTGACCGCGGGCATGGGCCATTTACATGATATGGGAGAATATGCGGCTTCTGAATTGTTGCAGATGCGCGTCTGCCCTACACTCCGCTACACAGTAAAGCCTTTCTCCATGTCCCTAAGCCCCCTAAGCGACAACATGAACCTGGCACACGTGAAGCAGAGCGAGTGCGTAGAAAACACTTACTTGCTGCGAACGGACACAATGTGCCTTACAAATGGGTAACTGAAGCTAGCTTTTTTTCTCATCTCTGCCGGAGCCCCCCACTTTATCCAAAGCCTTGTGCTTTATAAAAGCATTGTGCTTTATACGGCAAGCTGCCTCACGCCCTTCTACACGTAATAAAACCCTTAACGCAATCAGTCAGCTAACTAAATGTAGAAGCCTACTTACTCACCAATATCACCTTCAGGTTCTTTTCAGGCACCTTATACCATAGCTCTACTAGGAATCTGGCAGCATCGTATTGGTAACTGATAATTGTTTGGCCTAAGCTGCTTGTGTCTAAAAACACTCAAATCCCAAACCCGGCAACTCTACACCACAGTTAGGGGTTTAGGTTCTTAGGTTACTTGACCTGCACAAGCTGTGAGGGGAGCCCATATGGGTTTCTGAAAGCTGTGTCTGCCTTTTGAAATCCCAGCACAAACAGCAAAGTACACTTCGATCCCTAGCATGTGGATAGACAAGACACATCTTAAATCCAAAGTCTGCTTCCCATCCCCCGTGCAACATCCTTAAGTCAAGCCTGCCCCCAACAGCCCTAAGGGTTTAGGGTTTAGGACACCTCATATTCCGCTCCAGCCTGCACTTTTGCATCCCTCAACACCAGATCACACTTATCTATCCTCAACGCCCCAGACCCAAATCCTGAGCCTAAAGCATCCGTAAACCCTGAAACACATGTAAATCCCGTACATCCTAAATCCATGCATCCAAAAACCGAAGCCCTAAGCATCTCCGGTACATCCAGCATCTCTAGACCCCTAGACATCTCTGAGCCCCAAAATCAAGATCTCCACGCTCTTTAGGGTTTCTAGGGTTTAGGGCCCCTAAGGTCGAGTCATACTCCTTGTAGAAAGCTTTCCCAAGATGACCCCGAAGTAAGCGTTGTATGAACCAATGTAGTCCCGGAGGGTTTCTCATAAGAATCGAACAAAACCCAAGAATACAGCGTTCCAGGTACAACCCTAAAATCCTAAACCCCTAAACTCTAAACCCTGAAATATAACCCCTATACTCCCTATTACCCGATTATACTGTAGTAGTAAACCCTATAAACCCTAAACCCTGTATAACCGATGATAGTAGTTTCCATTTTATTTTCAATTATCCCACTGTAACCCCAATATGGGCCATAGTCTAAACTCCTAGTACCCCCCTTAATAACCCCTAGAATGAACCCCTATATAATCCCTTATATAATCCTCTTTAATGAGGTTAGACTATCTCTCATATGAACCCTAAGTTGCCCTTGAACCCTACGCCTCCTCCGTGGTGAGGGCAGAGAGAGCCAAAAGCCTCTCAACCGAGGCCATCTGCGCCGAGGCTCGGGTGCTGTAGTTCACCAAATACTTGGCCTTGGCTTAAAGGCGGGGGGGTCAGGGGGTGTTATGTTAGAGGTTTAGGCTTTAGGGTGTTACATACTTGGCCTTGACTGCTATTTTGTTTTTCTTTTTCTTTCTTTTTCGGCGCCTCTTTTCCTCCCGCTTACAGAGGGTTTGGGTTTAGGGCTTAGGGTTTCGCATTTAAGGTTTAGGATTTAGGGTTTGGGGTTTTACCTGCTAGTGGAATAGTTCACCAAACACTTGGGCCTTGTTGAATTTGTTGAGGGCTTTGATGGTGTAAAATGAAGCTACGACATGGAGAATGCCACATACTTGGCTTAGCTTTGGGAGAGGAGTGGAAAAGAACATGGAAACCGCTATCTAGGATCTTGGGTTTACCCTAGACCCTAAGCCCTAGGATTTGGGGTTGGGGTTTTGGGTTTACTGTAGGGTGTTGGGTGTAGGGCTCAGGGAGCAATTTCTGTACCCGGCCTTAGCTTCAGGATGCAATGTTTTTTCGGGATTGCAAAGGGACTCTATAGGGGAGGGATTCTGTGGGGATTGCGTAAGATCATGTAGAGAATGGAAAAGAAAGTGGAAACTACGATAATAAAGAATCAAACGGATAATAAATTAAATGGAAACTAAGCTTGATATAGGGGTTGTAGAGGGTTACAAAGAGAGAGAAAAGAAACTGGAGACTAACATCTAGAGTGTAGGGCTTAGGGTTTTGGGTGCGCATTGAAGGCTTGGGGTAGTTGGCCAAATATTTTGGCCCTGGTTCGAGGTTTGAAGTTGATCCGTTAGACACATGCCATCGCTTCTGCGTAACACCACCCTAAGGGTCCAAGTACCTAATAATCATATACTTACCCAAAACCCATACGATAATTACTATTACCCAAAACCTAAGTACCTAATTATTAAGTACATGGACCCTAGACCCTAAACCCTAAACCCTATATGTCCCTATATACCCCCTTTAAAGGGACCTAATTATTCGGTACATGGACCCTCTGGGTTTTTGAAAGGAGGAGATTACATACCTTCAACACTAAACTCGAAGGCTTCATCCCTAGCCCTCAGCAACAAACCCCCAAACTTGAACCCAACCTCAAATCCTGGGTTGAGGGTTTAGGGTAACATCCCAAACCCCAAGCCCTAAACTCCAAACACCAGACTCTGAACTCTAAACCTCGAAGCCAAAACAATTGAACCCATTTCGGATCCCAAACAAGGCACACATGGCCTCAGGCTAAATGGTCTTGGATTCAGGATTACCGAAAATCATGATCCAACAGTCTCTTAGAACTCCTGCGATAGATATACATTAGCACTAGCGTTTCGACATGAATATTGTAGTATTTGGGCTCTAAAACCCCATCAGTTGGGTCCTTGAACCCTTCGTACCCTGAACCTTAAACCCTAAACCCAAAAACCCTACTATTTGGGTCCTTGGACCCTGTGGGTTATCTGGCCAGAAGTGCCTAAACCCTAAACCCTAAACCCCTCTTTTGACAGAGCAAGGATCCCTTCGCAAAATAGACATGAACTACGGTTGGCTTTGGGGTTAAGGGCTTAGGGTGTAGGGTTTTAGGGTTTAGGGATTAGGGTTTAGGCTTTAGGCTTTAGGGTTCAGGACACAGGGATTGGGAATTAGGGTTTAGGGTTGCTATTATTGGGTTATATAGGGCAGAATAAGGATAATGGACAAGAAAATGGAAACTACTATACTATAAGAGGGTATCTATTGGGGTTAGGTCGGTGCGAAGGAACTTAGATGAAGTTACCATAATGGGTATATATCCCCCTATAATGGAGAATCATATGGAAAAGAAACTAGAACATGAAATGGAAACTGGGGGAATATAGGGGGTTAAGGAACTCAAATTAAGTTACCATGAAGGGTATATATATATATAGTAAGTAATATGCTTCCCAAATGTAGCAACTTAGCTAAAGTTCCTTAACAGCAACCCAGCTAGGGTAGGCTTTCGGGTGAAGGTGTCAGGGCCTAATCATTGGAATGGGGCTTTTGAGATATGTTGCACCATTATGTCTGGGTCATAGCTAAAGTACCGCCCAGAGGACGACTAGTGCCCACAAAGGAGAATGTGTTCATCATTGGTGGGTGGGTAGGGATCACCTCACTCGCGAGTCCTTCAGATCTTCCATTTTGCAAGTGCAGTGAGCCATGGAACTTATGGAGCTCCAAGCCACTTCTTCTGCAAGTACAAGGAGTACAGTGTTGGGGGGAAAGGTGAGGCATACGGCATACGTGTCGTTGTGATGTCCTCCTGTATGGCGAAACCTTTCTTTGAGTGTCTACCTCACTGTACTTTGGTGCTCCATATCAATGTGTAAGCGCTCTGCTCTGAAAGGCCTCTCTTCATCTTCGAACATTTCGGGATCGTCATCTTCACCCGGGACGGCCTTACATGAAAACAAAACAGATGTGAAGGCTACGCCCAACAATTTGCCAAAAACCCTGGGGTCAATGCGCCTAACAGTTATGTACTTGGGATTTGGGTAATTACAGGTAGTTTTGGTATACGTTTCTGGGAATTATTTCTTATTCGCCGCTTCAGGAAATCATTATAATAATCATGGAATTTGATGGCACTGTCCTCGGGCAACCGTACCATCACTGTGAGCTGAATGAATGGTGCCTAGGTTCTGCGGACTCAACATAAGGTTTGGATACAGGACAACGAAATCCACTACAGAGTGAATAGTAATGCTCCTCGAGTGAGGGATAAGTAAATGGCCGTTCGGGTTTCACATTAGCATGTAGCTGACAAATGTCCGAGGTATTGCCGCCTTCCCAAAGGCTCCATGTAGCTATATAGTATATACTCAGGGCCCAAAGGGGTTCCCATATAACTACTTTAGGGCCCAGGTATATACCTGATATACCATATCAGCTATAGTCTAAACTCCTTAAAGGGGGTTATATAGGGGATTATATAGGGGACTACTATAGGCCTTATCAAGGGGGATACCAGGAGTTTAGACTATAGCTCCTAAACCGTAAACCCTAAACCTTTAGGGCCCAGGTATATACCATATGAGC
>CAJNIZ010021857.1:0-11368 GCA_905231905.1 Symbiodinium pilosum
GGTTTTTTGGGCTAGATTCTTGGGGGGTTATTTTGGGGATCTTGGGTTGATCTTGGGGTGATCTTGGAGTAATCTTGGGGGACTCTTGGGGGGATCTTGGAGGGTGTTTTTAGTAGGCTTTCGGTAGGAGGGTTGCAGTTCTTTTCATCGGCAGCGAGGGCTGGGCTGCGTGCTCTTCTGGTTGTATCTCGTCCGTCTCTTCACGTCCTGTGTCACCAGTCCTCACTATTGAGCTTTCGTCCCAGCCCGTAGCTCTCAAGTACGACATGATGCACAGGGTCTGTGGGCGTCTTACTCAGGCAGACTGCCAAGTGCTTGAGTTGCAATGTGGCAAGGGTTTGGTAGGGAACTGCAGGTTTGCCTGCTAGAGACCATACTCTAGCCTTAGTGATATGAGTAATAGGAAGCCTTGATACCCATTCATCTATGCAAGTGCTGGTAGTACCAAGCACCTGTAGTTTTTAGGTGGCAAATTTCCAAAGACGGCGTATCAAGTCCACATAATAAGGAGGTGACAACTGAGGCCTGAACTATACGTGCCTTGGTCCGCTGGTTTAGTTTACTTCTCCACAAAGGCTGCAAATTCATGTACGAGGAATGCGCCAGGGCCCTTTTGGGCTTCTATAGCTGTTTTGGTCGGGGCGGTCCACGAGACTTGCGTTCTTAAATACGCAGCTCTATTTATTGTCGTAACCTGTGTACCGTCTACAACGTATAGAGCTTTGGGCTTAGGATGTAGGGTTCAAGACTCAGCCGGCAGGAACTGCACCCCCAATAACTAAGCGGCTTCTCCAGGCCCAATTGGCACCGGAAATGCTTTGGTAGAATCAGGCTGCATCTAGGAGTGATTTGCATTTCCTTTGTAGTCTTTGCGGTGTGTAGATGTAAGCACTTGAATTACTGCAATCAAAGGACTTAAGACGCCAAGGGCCCCAGACCTGCAAAGCCCCCGAAACCAAACTTTCTGTAGCTCTGAGCTCGTTCACCTGCCTTGAGCAGGTTGACGTGTGGGCCATGGGCGTCATTATGTACGGCCTTGTGAGTGGCCGCTTAGCTGATTGCTTCTCATTCTGATTCCTGATTGCTATCCTCTTGCACAGTTTTCATCTGGATGCCGCGATCTGTTCTTACTATTGTCATGATCGTGCTAGCTTTACAGCATCTTTCACATTCCCCTGCACTTCTGCTGTTCAAAGTTTGGAAGTTTCCAAAAACCTGAACCCCCTACATATGTTCAGCGCAAGCCGCAAGCCTCAAAAAGCCGGCTCCTTCCGGATCATCCTCGTAGTTCTAGTATAATCATGCCGTAGAATCATATTGACATGTGGGAGCCAGCGTAATTCTATTCGCAAAGATTCTTTTGCTGATGAAGTGCTACATCTGTGGACACCAAACAGGCACAACTGTTGTTGCAATTGTTGGTCCACACGGCGTAGTGGAATTCTGTAAGGCCTTGACAGTCACAGCACTCTCTGGCTTCTTAGACGTCCAGCGGTTATCTGAGCCCTTGATCTTAATAGCAGCATATAGCAGCTTCCTTCTTATGATGAGTTGTTTCAATGTCATATTAGAAGCCCAATTTCCAAGATCCGGGAAGCGGTTTGCCTCTGTGGAGAATCCGAAGTTCAGTCTTCAACCCGCGTGTCAACACTGCTGATCTGATTTCAAGGGTGTTCACTTGTTTTGCAGGAACCAAGCACTGATGAGGTCACGGCCTGTTAAATCCAAAGCTCTGTCTCATGAGCCCAGAGTTCCTCTTAATCTGAAGTCCTGTACCTTGCATGTTTACAAGAGACCGCTCGAAGGGTTGTGCAAATGAAGCAAGGTTGAGTCAGAAAGCTGAATCACCTGTAGCCCTAAATTGTTAAAAACAGAGTTACAATTTAGGGTTTAGCCCTAAATTCTTGTGACTCGCGCTCAGTTCAAGTTTAAGGCTATAGGGCCTTAGGATTTGGGTACCATTTGCTGCTACTGTAGGGGTTTGAGGTTTAGGGTTTAGGGTTTGGGGTTGTTTAAGGCTGCAGGTAGCGGTTCAGTGTTTACATGCCGAGCTTCTGGTGCTAAGGGCATTGGGTTGCAGATTTGAGAAACGCAAGCCTTTTTTTTCACTTTATCTTACCTTCATGTTGCTGGTGTGCGCATCGTACCAGTGCAAACTCATCAGCGTCGCTGTAGAAACTTAGTGGCTCTGGAAACCTGTGTCTGAAACCTTGCAGTCCAAAGCTAGACCCAGCATTCGCCAACGCCTAGACCTCAGCCCCGCAGAGATGATACTTTTGTTGAGGCCGCTTCCCCTTCAGAGACGAGAATGATGTCAGGCTTCGTGAGCAGGGGCTCGATGGCGGGGGAGGTGAGGGAAAGGAGTTTGGGCAGAGATTTCTATGAGTGAGTTTGCGATTCAGCCCATTCTCAGCCCCCAGCGCGTGGAGACGTATGCAGGGCATGCTGCAAGAGCAAATTACGGCTTAACTGAAGGCCTTTCCTGGGTTCTCCCTTTGCAATCACTGACTGAAACCCGACGAATGCTTTCACCTTTACAACTACTTCACTCATTCAGGTCCACGATATCAGCCAGCCACCTCATTTCCCGATAGTGAGCAGGCCATTTGTATTGAGAACTCAATGCCTGAAGCACCAACCCTGACAATGCCGCAGCCATGGAGCTAGGAGGAACCCCCCTAGTTACATAACTATACTTATAAGTATAATGACAATCTATGGAACTTTTTTTACCCTGTATTTCCCAACTTACAACCCAACTTATAGCTAGGAGGCCCCTCCTTGTACGAACCTGCCAGGAACAAGGAAGTCCGCATTCCTAAGCGAGTTCACCCCGTTTGCGAGGAGGGGTCCGAGGGCATATGTCCAGGATCTGAGGTGTGAGGGCCAGGGTTGAGAATTTCACTTGGGCCACTGTGTGAACTCCTGAAAGGGGGGTTATATGAGGGATCATACAGGGGAGTGGGCTACTAAGGGGTGATACTACAGTACGAGTTTAGACTATGGCTCACTTGAGACAGCTGGGTCAGGGCTGCAGTTTGACGAAATCAGAATCCGATAGGTTGGGTATGTCCCACATTTCTGGCCCTTGGTTAGCTAGGAAGGATTGAATAGATCCTTATAATACTGTTGATGGATGAAAGCTTGCACCACTAGGGGCCCTAAAATACTGCAATTCCTAGGGTTTTAAGGATTTAAGGTGGTGCAAGATTTCCTCCATCAACAGCAGTCTCTATGTAACCCGTTATAATTATAGTAGTTTCCATTTTCTTTTTACTTCCTTCATTCCCAGCTAACCAAAGGCCAGTTTTTACAGGTCACCCTGCAGAAGTGTGGCACTGCTCTCGTTTGTACAGAGACAAAAAAAAGGCCTCTCACAGCATCGTGAAAGGACTGGCGGTTACTGCACCATCCTTCGCCCCGCATACGTTACATCTGCTTCATTGCATTAAACCTGCGCAACTTCCGGTTGTCCCTGGCGTTTTCCTTTGTAACGACCCCTGTCCACTACCTGTGGCTGTGGGAATTGGAATCCCACGGTTGCGGCCGAAATGTCTTTCCCGGTTGTGGACAGAGGCATCCTCAAATGGATCAAGTATAGGGTTTCGGGTTGAGCATGGTGGTGATTTACTGATGGTGTGGAGTGTCGTGTTCTATCCACTTAGGGACGAGCGAGAACAACGAAATCTGTTTCTTTTGCTGAACTTTCCGTGTTTATTTCACCAAGCTGGATAGAATCAGGATGAGCATTACTGAAGTCTAGCCCTGCGGCAGTAGAGTGGAGCCACACACCAGCGGCGGCTGAATAACACAAGCCCTCGCCCAAACGATGGCATGTGATCCCTTAAAAGTCCTCCCAGCAGCCTTTAAGTAGGCAGAATATGGGAGGGATACTTTGGAAGCTCTGTATGGTGTATGTGTATGTGGTTTTGACGCCTTGTTGTGGTTTTCCCGCGTTAAGGACTCCATAACTTGCCCGTTCAGGCTTCCCAATTAGCATGTTTTATTGATGATAATTTGTTTTTAGGCTTGATTAAAACCCTAGCTTTAAGCCCTAAACTGTGTTGCTCTTGCTATGAAGACATCAGCCTCCTTGAAAATAGAAAGAAAGTTCCCTGGTATGCTGACAGTAGAGAGCACCGGCAAGACAAGAACCGGCAGGAGTACATCCGAAAGATGCTGGACAAGAACGAAAAAGCTCGAATGAGTTCTGGGGAGGCTAGGATGTAGGGTTTAGGGTTTAGGGTTTAAATCCTTACATAGCCCCAGTTTCCACTTCATTTTCCATGTTCTTTTCAATTTGATTCTCCGTTGTTGGGGTACGTTCCCTGTATGATCCCCTGTATAGCACCAAGATGACAGTGCTCTGCTGTTCAGCAGCCCATGTAATCAGGAGCCCAATCAGGACTATACATGGGGTCCAACCCGGTTAGATCCTAAACCCTAAATTCCAAACCATCAACCCTCAATCCCAAGCCCAAAACCTTAAGCCCTAAACCTTAAATCCCAAACCCAAAACCCTAAATCCTAAATGCAAAACCAAAATCCCAAAACCTGAAAGCCATGAATCTCAAACCAAAAAGCCCAAATCCCAAATGCAAAACCCTAAACCCTAAATCCTAAAACATAGATTACCTTCGGCTTCGAGGGCAGATTGCAGTACGGCTTCGGGTGGGGGATCGCAAGCTGCAGTTAGTACTACAAGAGGGTTTCTGATAAGGGTTTAGGGTTTAGGGTGGTAATCCAGGGAAATATTCAGGGGTTGAGGGTCCGTTGGGGACCCTCCAGGGGTTGTTTTGAGTCAGCCCGGCATTTTTTTGCAAGGTATGCTCAGCCAGGCAAACGTTGTTAACGCGAACCCCAAGCTCCCTCAGATTCGACACCCATTTTCAAGACGTGTTTTAGGGTTTAGGGTTTAGGGTTTTGTACCTTAAAATCCTAGACAAAAGCAACTTTGGCGTGCAAGCAGAGAGGCAGAAGATCTGAACCTACACGGTGCAGAATCAATAAAGCCGTACACCCAAGGCCAAGCAGCTCGTCAACTCCTACACCATCACCCAACCATTCTTGCACCATCCTAGCACCCTAACCCTTTAAGTCCCTTTAAGTTAGGGTCTAGGGTTTAGGGTTTAGGGTTTAGGGGTTGGGTTTGGGGTTTAGGGTTAAGTCCCCTTACCTGTACCAATAGCGAGTTTCTCAAAATATTAGAATCTCTGGGAAGGACCCCTTGCGCCCCATGCTCCTCCCAGTCTGTTCCTAGCATCCCTCAGAGCTCCCTGGCTTTGAGCAAACCCACCTGAGTAGTATTTAATTTGGGGATACTATGGTACCCAATATAGAGTAAGATGATGTCCTCCTTTTGGGGTATAGTATTTTACAAGGAAGATTATCTTACTAGGTTCAACCACCAAAAAAAGCACTACTCATTTTTTTGTTTTTTCCAATTTTCCTTTGTTCTTTGCCATTCACGAATGGCATTGCGCAGAGCTTTAAGGTCTTCCAAAGTGTTTAATGTTAGTAACTGCTTGACTGATATCAGCTGGGGACGGACTCTACCCTGAAACTAGAATCCAATCCATATGAGCTATAGTCTAAACTCCCTAAAGGGGGATATATAGGGGATGATATATGGGACTATTATAGGGGTTATTAAGGGGGATGCTAGGAGTTTAGATTATAGCTAATATAGCCCCCAAGGCCAACACCCATCATTCCAATTCTCGTCTTACTGGTGCTTAGGGCGAGTGTATCTCTATAGTAGTCTCTAGATCTAGAGAATCCGTGCAATAGTCTTTGTATTCCTTCCCCACCTCCCCCTCATATTAAACCTCCCCACCCCCTAATAGCAAATGTGCCAAATATACGAGAATATACCACAATAAGCAGGATTTAGTATTGGGGGGGGCGGGGTTTATATTAGGGGGGGAGGGGATTAGCTAGATGCGAGGTGATGGCTCATCCTTGGATTGCTGGAAAGTTCGGCAAGCCGCAGCCACAGTCGCCTACAGGGTATGGTGTTTTAGGTTGTTGGGGGTGAGGGTTTAGAGTTTAGGGTTTAGGCAGGGTCCAAGGCTCGTGGTGCAGAGGCTTGAGGTTTGACTGGGGCCTATCAGGTCTCAGGGAAGAGGAATAGGGCTAGGGTCGAGGAATCTGTTTTTTCAATGGGGTCTCGCCAAGCGCCAGAGGAATCGATTCTGGTGAGCTGCCGTGGAAAGAGGTACCTAGAAACTAGATAATACCTCTTGTTTCAGCGGGGATCCATGCCACCAGTCTCTACTGACGATTTTCTAAGTTGAAGTGCCAGAGGGCACCTTGGGGCCCCTAAACCAGATTTAGCTGTCAAACCTTTCAAATTTAGGGTTGAGGCTTTAGGACTTGAGCCTTGAATTCTGAGTTTCAAATCAAGAACCCATGTCCTCTAATATTTTATGGGGAAATCTTGACTGTAGCTCATATGCATATGTATGTATGCATGCACGTATGCATGTATGTTTTTATAGACATGGGCATGCTTCCGTGCCCCTCCCTCGCGGATTAGGGGGCCCGTGAAGCCCTGTGCTCCGCCATTATAAAACCTCACAGAGACTAAGCGCAAACTCAAAACCCTAAAGCTTAAATCCTAAACCCTAAATCCCAAATCTGTACAGAAGAGGTCCTAGAAAAAAAGCCCGAACCAACCCTCAACCCTAAACCAACCCTAAACCCTAAACCCTAAATGTCCCGAAACTCTAAACCCTAAACCCCAGACCCAAACCAATAAGGGCCTCGGAGGGAGGCAACAACTCTACGGAAGAGTCGGGCGCTCGGAAAAAAGCCTTTGGGATTTCCCTTAGGATATTTAATATATTCCCTAAAGGCTTTAATAAGGGACCCTAGATACTAATATTTTTTAAAGGGTTTTAGGGGCCAACCCAGCTTTGGGGTTTCAAATGTCCTGGGTAACTTTGTGAGGCGGGAGTGTTGGATTTAGGAGGATTTATGGCTGGGGGGTTCAGGATTTAGGACGCTAAACCCAAAACCCTTGAATCAGTTAGACTGGTGGGTACCAGGGAATGACGGAACGTAAGAGAAAAATGGAAGCTATGGTGCTACTTGGAGGTTCGGTGGCTAGTTGGGATTACTTTAGGGATCCACCTCCATAGCGGTTTTAGGGTGAAGTTGGTATGGGTTTTAGAGCTCAGGAGAGGCAATGTTTAGTAGAGGTTGAGAGGTTCGGACCCTTGCCATCAGGACTGTTTTTCTTGGGGTATAAAGGTTCCCCCAACAACTTCCAACATGGAACTCTAAGGGGACCCACATGAGCTCCCCTTAAAAGCCACTAATTATAGTAGTCAATTATATAATCTCTTATATAACCTCTCTTTAAGGAGTTTAGACTATAGCCCACGTAGACTATTGCCCGAGGTTCTGGGTTTGCCTTGACTGAGTTGGTATTCTGGGGTAAAGCTGACGCTTCCCCAAACGAACAATGTAGGATATTGGGGTTATATTGGGGTTATATCGGGGTTATATTAGGGTTTAGGGTTTTTGGTTTTCATGATGGTTTGCTCTGGGCGTGGTCATCTGTAGTCAAAAGTTCAGCAACCCATCCTGGATCCTCAAGCCTGCCAAACCCCAAGACCTAATTGCAAGAAATCTGTTACAACAATTCTTCTGAAAACTATGTGGGCTCTGTCTGGGTGTGCGATGTACGAAGAGATAACCAAAACATGATCTCATCTTATTGCCAACATGTACTCTCACTTTTGAGGCTTGATGGATACTTTCCACATTCTGTGCACCACTGCTGAAATGCAAAAATGACGGACTTCCCCCATGTTGCCTGCCAGCTCCTCCCGAAAGAGCCCGCCTGACCCTCTATGTAGGGGTTGATCTGAAGGTCTTCTGCGAAAATCAGTTAAGGATCCTGTTTGTCTTGGCTAAGGAAACCATGAGGGGACATTGTTTTCCATAATGGCATTTGGTGACAGAAGTTTTGATGAATCTACCATATATCATCCCCATACATGTTTACTTTAGAAGGTTCATAGGAACTTCTTACATGGCAGGGAAGGAGACAAGGAGGCTGATGGCATGGTTGAGGCTGCAGCAACTGGATTTTGCTGAATTTCGCAGGTTGCGGGTTGAAGGATTGAAGGTTCAGGGTTATTGGATCATTCATTCGATGCAGTCTTGCATTCCAATATATCAAAAACCCAGGTCAATCAAGGGTTCCAGAACCTCGTAGTACAGAATTTTTTAAAAACTTCAGACTTCTCCAGGGGGGATACCTAAATCCTAAACCTTAAGCCCTCAACCTTAAACCGTTAAATCCTAAACCCTAAAACCTAAATCGCGTGGGATTCTGAAGTTTTGATGCTCATTGCAGTTTAGTGGGGACCCCAACCCATTTGCAGAATTAGTTTCCGATGGGTACCGTACAAGGATAGATTGAGGTTAGGTTTAGGGAGTTGAAGGTCCTTCTTGAGGTGATGATGTGTAGGGTTTAGGGTAGTTTAGGGTCTAGGGGTTTTGCAGTTGGGGCCTACCCGCCATTCCTGAGGCAGGAATTCCCAAATCCCTGGCGCAAAGAGTGTTTGTGACAATTCAGCATGGTCAAGTAAAACCTCTGTACGGTGGGCAGGTGCATCTTGGCTTTAGATACCTAAACCCCAAACCCAACGCTTGTGCGGTCAAAGATGCTTCTTGTTTTTTGAAAAAAAAATGTGGTAGCTGAGAGCAAGCAAGGCGGAGTGCAGTCACACAAGCTGGTTTGGTATCCAAGGGGAAGCCAGGGCTTGATACTGGGGATTTCCCAGAGTTTGGAGCTCGGAGAAATCGCAAGAATAGTCTGTGGTAGTACCCCCTGAGGGTCGCAGAAGCAGGTATTTTTTGAGCCAAGTCCCATGTATGTTTGCCTGAGCAGTGCCCTTGAGTCTCTGCCAGCGATTCTTGAGACTTTCGCATTTTGGCGGAGTGGATGGTGGAGTTTCTTTTTGGGAAATCCGCGGAGGTGACATACACCTCGACGGCAGCACTGGTTTTAGTGCTGGTGCACTCTAATCGTAGCTGTTTGGTAATAGGATGCATGGTCATGTCCACAACTCTTGACAGGGTGACTTATTATTGTTTTTTTCGCTGAGACCAGAGAGGCATGTTTGGAACACTGTACAAGCCGATTTCTTAGATGTTGCCCAGAATCCTTAACCCTACAGCAGCAACTCATTGACCTTCAGATGCCCTAGCCCGCCCAAACCATTTAGGGTTTTAGGGTTTAGGGTTTAGGGTTTGAACGCTAAGCCATAAGCCCGAATCTCGGCCTTCACTGCAAAACCCATCGTCCCAGTCCATCCTGCTGATGTTAATAAGGAGTAAGCCAACAACAACATACAACAACTCCATCGTTCGGGGTTCAGGCCTTAGTGTGTAACTTGGAAGTAGGAGTATCCGTAGTCCGATTGCCTAGGTATTTGTCAATAGTCATTCTTCATTTAGTGCTCCTCGATCCCCCCAAGACTGCTCTAGTCATTCAGAATCCGGACGCCTACTGTAGCTGCTTTTGTTGGGGCAGGCTGGCGTCAACGACGGCATCAAGGAACGACGCCAGGACTGTTGTGTGTCGGAATCATCTAACAATTCTGGGCGAATCACATAAGACAGGACGTGATCTTCGTAGAAGCGCATAGTAGTTTCCATTTAATTTTCCATTATCCCTCTATAACCCCAATATACTATAGTAGTTTCCATTTTGTTTTCCGTTATCCCAATATTATCTCAATATAACATAGTAGTTTCCAGTTTATTTTCCATTATCCCAATATAACCTAGAATGTATGCAGAGCTGTTAAGAGCCCTCCAGGAATTTGTCCTGCAGAGCTGTTTCCGGGCCTTCGTGATGTCCATGCTAGCCCCATCAAGGTTAGGGCATAATCCGACTTTCAGCTTTCTCATCGAAGCCTAGGAGAATGACAGCAAAACAGAAGTAGGCCGAAGGATCTTCAAACATGGGTGTGCAACATGATGAGTGGGGTGTAACCTTGGAACCGTTCAGGGTAGCCAAAATGCCCCAAATACCCCGAACCCGAGCCCATACTGTACATGCCTCATCCCTAGACCCTGAAGCCGAATCGCCCCCCAATCCTCTCCACAAGCCTCGTAAATAGTTTCTTTGGGTCCTCCACATAGAGATGCAGATATGGGAGTTCATGGAAACAGTCCAGTATGGGGAGCGCTGCCAGTCTGCTTGTGATTCCTATGTTTGTCTAGAGTCCCTCAACCCCCCCTTTTTGTGAAATCTCCATATATATATATACCCAGGAGCTGATCCTGCGAATGAACCGCGAAGCGGAGAGTCGCAAGGGCATCTCCACGAAGCCAGGGCCTGAGAGGATTCCACGAAGCCCGGACCTGGGAGGATTGCACGAAGCCGGGGCCTGAAAGGATTATTTGGTTTAGGGTTTAAGGTTTAGGGTCTGGAGTTCGGTTTAGGTTTTAGGGTTTTGCTTGGTAGCAAGGAGGGTTTAGGGTGATGGTCTAGGTATTGAGGTTCAGGGCCTGTGTCCCCATTATCCCGTCGCCCAAATCCAAACACCCCTATCACTTGAATGTTTCTCAAGATTACCTGGTCCAACTATCAATAGCTGGCCCTTGGGGCGGAGATATTCAACCGCACTTCTTAGGGTTTAGGCTTCCGGTTTCAGGTTGAACTTGAATGAAGCCGATCAATATTGATGAGAGCTAAGCAAGGCCCGAACAAGCCTTTAATATTGCCTCTAGCTCATAGGGAATCAAGAAATGGACCACTTTCCCAGCGTAACCAAACCCTGCAATTAACATAGCCCTTTGAAGAACCCCGCGAATAATCTGGATAACAAACCCAGTAACCTGTTCTTCCTCGAGCTCTGAACCCTAAGCTGGGAATGATCCACCAGGAAGCAGCTGCAGAATCACAAGCACAAGAAGTTCGTCGTGGCTGACAAGATTGCCCCTGGCCCGGTTTTTGCGGTCTGGGGTTCATTGTAGCATCCTGAGTGCGTGCTGATGTTATGCCCCGCGTTGAATCGTCTTTATACGGCACCCCATAAATGAAAGAAGGGTTGCAAGGCCTGACGTCTTGAGCAGTACATATAGAGATCATATGTTTGTCAGTTACCCATATAGGTTCAGGGTGCAGGGATCAAGATGATCAAGGTGTAGCACTAAGTTTGGCATCTTTGAATGCATGGTCTGAGGCTTAGGAGAAGTGCCTTTCAGGACCCCATATAAAGCCAGTTTCCATTTCATTTTCCATTTTCTTTTCCATTTGATTCTCCATTATAGTAGGACCCCTAATTTTGGGAAACCCTAAACCCTAAATAGTAGCTTCCATTTTTTCCATTATCCCAATATA
>CAJNIZ010021857.1:11468-84808 GCA_905231905.1 Symbiodinium pilosum
TATACCCCTATATAACCCCTATATGTTTTGGGAAACCCCCGCTTCTTCATTTGGACAGAGTGTGCACTGCTCAGCCTACCAGTCGCTCAGTGTAGACTGCGTCTACGGATGTTTGCAGGTTTCATTAGGGTTGTAGTGGGAAATTTTTGGGTAATATTGGGGTAATATTGGGCTAATATTAGGGTTATGTTGGGGTTATATTGGGATAATGGAAAAGAAAATGGAAACTACTATTAATTCTGGTCCTCCCTAAACATGGTTTAAAAACCTTCACCCTAGAGTGCCCGCATTGTGGTATACTTGCTGATCGTCTGCCTAATTCTGATATCTGGCCTCAAACTCCAAGTGGCTACGGGGTGGACACGAAGTGAACACTCGAGTTAAGCCTTTCAGCGATCCATCTATCTGGCCTCACGCCTAAAGGTCCAGAAATCAAGCACTGGCGCCCCTTTGTTCGGTTCAAAAGGCCTAGCACCGGCTTGTCAGGGGCTGGTGCTGGGAAGGGTGACCCCCCCTTCTCCCCCTGGCAGCGCTGGGGCAGGATCAGAACACGTGGATTGATCTTGTAGCGAAGATGCTTTCCGAATTTGATGGTTTTCCCATGTTTCGCGGCGTGGTGTCCTGCTTTAAGCTCTTTGCTCTTCCAGCGTGGTGGTATACTTCTGTGTGGTGGCACTATTTCACCGCAGTGGTATCCCCACGGTTCGCGGTCAACTTCTTTGCGGTGGCGCTCTTGTACCCCAGTGGTATCCCCACGGCCCACGCTCAACTCTGTTAACATGACTGTTAACACCCTACGCATCCATGGCACGTTAGCAGCAAAAACATTCATTTGTCTTCTTATTGCCAGCGTTTTCTGCTGCTGTTCCTAAACCCTAAACCCTGAACGTTGTGTTTTGCTGTCGGGGCTGGCCCCTTAGCCTACCGGGTAAGAGTTGACGATCGGTCAATCCTCCATTCAACTCTGCTCCACTCCAACCCTAAATCCTACCGGTCCTAAAGCCATCTGCTGCAAAGGCATGCCATGCGCTTTTCTGTAGAGATTCAGTCATTTTGCCGCTGAATCAGGTTTCCGGTTTAGGTCTTTGAGGAGTTGGTCGCCCAATGCATTTCTCTGCTGTGAGTAATCCAGGGTCTACTTCTTGCCTTCGTCTGGGGGGAGGCACCCAATCCCGAACCCAAAAAGCCCTAGAACCTATGAGGTCCTTCAACTGTCATCCTTGGCTGCAACAAACTGGGTTGCTGTGAAGGAACTTAAATTAAGTTACTATATTGGGGAAACCCGATCATTTACCATATATTTACCCATTATGGTAACTTAAATTAAGTTCCTGACCAGCAACCCAGCAACAAAACCCTAAACCCTAAACCTTAAACCCTAAACCCAAAAAACCCTAAACCCAAAAAACCCTAAACCCTAGGTGCAGGGTGGGAAAGCTTCCTACGAGTGGATGTCACAGGATCAGGCCGGCCTGTGGCTTTGGGTTTCTGGCTCTGGGATGCAGGGGTTTGGGGGCTCGTGATTCGACTAAAGGCCTTTCAGGGTTTGGGGGGGTTTAGGGTTTAGGGCTTTGAGGTAGTGGGCTTGGTTTAAGAATGCACAATAAGCAGTTTGCTAGTTGCTTTGTACCTTACTCGAGGTTGGACATGAGGTTCCTGATATGAAGTTGGCATAGCGGATTTGTTGAGTTCCGCAGAAAGTCCAATTTAATCGCGTAATACCCCAATAAGGCCCCAATAGAACCCCAACATAGCCCTAATATAACCCCAATATAGTCGCGTAGTAGGGGAGGGTGTCCCTGCACGTTTAAAGCACCAGCCTCTTTTAGGCTTGCCGGCAAATTCTGATGTTGGGAGATCTAGATACCATGGGTTTAGGGTTTAGGGGTTTAGGGTTTAGGGGTTTAGGGGTTTAGGGGTTTAGGGTTAGGGTTTAGGGTTTAGAGACCAGGCCTCAATCGTAGTACCATCCTTGCAGCACCTAGAGAGTTCTGCAGAAATTTCTCAGGTAGAAGTGGCAAACTCTCCTCTATGTGCTCGACCTGGCCGTAAGTCCCTGTAGAAGACCATATACTCGCTGTGTCACAGGATTGCGCAACACTAGTCAAAGTTGGGAACGCTTATTTGGGTATATAAGTTCTGTACCTGTGTGGATCTCCCGTTCCTGAAGCAGAATATTCCAACCCTAAACCCTAAACCCCATATAACCCCATTAATTATAGTAGCTTCCATTGTATTTTGGGTTGTTTTGGAAAATAAAATTGATGCTACTATAATGTGGTGTGGGTGTGTGCCCAAGTAATGGGCAACCTCGACTGGAGGCTCCGTGTTTGGAAGGGGTTCCACCAAGGAAGTGCTGAGATGGGCTTATAGTCAACCTTAAGTAGATAGAATATGGCTTTGGGTATATTATAATAAGATCCACATATACCCCATATTCTATCTACTTAAGGGGGACTGTAGGGTTTGGGGGTTTAGGGAAGCCTCATTCGGCTTGAACCCAATGGAATCCGTGTCTGCCCACGTGAAGCCCTATACCCCATGCCCGAAACCATTTGGGGTCTTCTCAAAATTATTGGCCCTTTTCAATCGTAAAGTATAGTACGGCACATAACATTTAGGGGTACCAAAAAATGACCCTGCTTGTGGGAACTACCCAGAGGAGTTTCCGTAAATTAGGGGTACCTTTGGGGCCCCCCTACTTCGGGAAACTACCACGTTCATCTTGAAGGTCAAGAAGGACCGCCTCCTGGACTTTGACAACATGAGCTCCGCACCTAAGGCCCGCTTATGACATGGGGGTTTCCTAAAATTAGGGGTACCATTTTGGGGGTCCCAAAAATGAGGATTATAGTATTTTAGGGTCTATATTGGGGTCCCCCTATTTAGGGAAACTACCATATTATGATACGATGCAACTGCTTGGTTTTGGGTCTA
The DNA here is from genome assembly GCA_905231905.1 of Symbiodinium pilosum. NCBI lineage: Eukaryota > Dinophyceae > Suessiales > Symbiodiniaceae > Symbiodinium > Symbiodinium pilosum. Next base: position 14,406 of record CAJNIZ010021857.1, read on the forward strand.
AGGCTGAGTGCGTCTCAAAGATAATGAAGCCTAAATGGATGTTGAGAACATTCTTTGATAGCCCATTCGTTCGTAGTATTGTATGCGTGGTATGCCGAAGATGTACCTCTCTATCAAGCTTGGTAGGCTTCTACAGCAGGTGCTTTCACCCCCCTATCAGGTACCACTCACAACGACAGATCACCTGTGCATGCAAAATCGTAGTGCAGGTCTCATTTCTGTTCTTCTTAACTTGGGTTGATGAATGGAGATTGGGAAGGGCCTCTCCCCATGAGCCCACTTCAGCGGAGCCAAGCTCCGCACTCTGCACGCAACGACATAACGCATGGATAGCTATTCAAGTTTCTATTAACATGCAGGGGGGTTTGAGCTGGATTTGGTTCAGGGCCCTGGGCTCAAAGTCTAGGTTTTAGGGCCTGAAGGGTGCGGCACACATCCACGCAATGGCAAGATAATGCAAGTATCTGAACCATCGCGAATAAGATGCTGGAGATGTGTTTGTGCCAGGTTTAAATCAGGCATCAGGCAGCAATTGAGTCCTATGAGCTGTAAGGCTTGAACAGACGTCTGGGACCCTCAAACCATGTCCCCCTAACACCATTCGTCAGTGTCGGCATCCCCGTCATCGTAGGCGTCATCATAAGAAACAGAAACAGTGTTGTACGTGGTGGTGGTCATGGCAAGTGATCCTGGTTGTGGGGATGGTTGTGGCCATTACTATGGCCGTTGTTGTTGTGGTCGTGCTGGTTGTTGTCGTCGTGGTCATTGACATTTTGGTGTTTGTAATTATGGTGGTTGCAGTGGTGGTGGTTGTCGCGGCGGTCGTGGTCGTCGTTGTCGCGACGGTCTCCATGCGCGGGTGTTGCCGCGGTCACGGCCATGGTCTTTGTCGTGGTGATTGTCATCTTGGTCGTGGTACTTGAATAAAAAGTCTAGCATGGCCCTAAGTACCTGATCCCTTGTTTGGGAAGTATGGTTTTGCAGAATGACTACGCCAGCAAACCCCTGAACCCTTATAAACTCTGCGTGGCTAAACTCTAGGTCACCCTATCCCCAAATTGTACAAACCCCAAAAAGAGGACGATCCAATGGATTTGGCGATGTTCCGCAAGACTTTGGTAGAGTCGCGCGCACAGAGCACTTGAACTATTCATGGTTTGGGGTTTAGTGCTTAGGGTTTCGTGGGGTGTAAGGACTGAACAGGGCTGGCGATTCAGGGTTTACGGGACGAGCTCTCTTGGGATGTCTGTTCGTTGAAGCTGTCAATGCTGTTTAGGGTATGGCATGTGGCCTGAACGTAGTAGCTTGGCAAAGCCAGCAATCAACACGAGATATTGCGTGGTGCAAGTCTATAAGCACAGTTGCACAGCCATCAGGGTGCAATGTCTGAGACTGAAATCCGACACCTTTGCAAGGGTGTGAATGCCTTCGATCTTCAACTCCAGACCCAAGAAGTCCAGAGCAACCTACAGCCACTTGAGTAGTATTTTAATTGGGGATATTATGGTAGCCAATATAGAGTAAGATTATATCCTCCTTTTGGGGTATAGTATTTTATATAAGGACTATCATCTTACTAGGTTTAACCACAAAAACACTACTCACTTTGCTAGTGAACTATACCGGAAACTGCAGGGATTCCAGGCTTCTCGAGTTGCAGCATTTGCTAAGCAGCGATAACCCCACCTTGAGCCAAGACTCTGTCGTCGCGAAAAACCAGAGATTAGGTGTTTGAAGGACACTTTAGAAAAGCAGCCACATGCCGTATAACTTTGTGAAGTGCCCCAACCCTGGACCATTGCTTCATACACTGGGGTTCAAAAATCTTTCGCCGAGGGTATTTGAGTAAGCCTATGGGGAGACATGTCTAACATTAGTGCCGGTTTGTATTCTAGGAATGCAATGACCCCACAAACCCCAAGTTCGGAAGAGCTTCGCCTAGGCAACTCCACGTAGCCGCTAGTTCACTTGTAATGGAAGCAATTGAACCCCTCAGCATCTGGTGCTCCAAAGTGCGTAAATAGTGCTAGCCCCCACGGCAAGTTGACTTCCAAGGCACCAGATCGACCCGAATGTCTTTGGGGTCGCCAAGGCCAACTGCATTTCAAGATGTGGAAATCGAGTTTCTCATTTTTGTTGTTCAGTTTTTTTTTGGAGGTTAGGAGGAGGGACAGCAGGGCAGAAAGCACAGGAGGAATTTAGGGAGGAAGAAGAACACAAGGAAGGAAAGAAGCAAGGGAGAAGAAGCGAAGAGGGCAGCCGTTTGCAGAAATGCCATATCTATCGCCATTTTGCCAGTGTTGCCGTCACTGTCAGGTTTAGCGTCTTTCCCATTCTAATGGCTATTAGGGCTAGTGCCGCCTTTGCTATGACGAGCACGGTTAACCTTTTCATCAGGATTTGCATGGATCAGTCTTGTTGCCATTTTCATGTGTATTAATGCTGTTTCTATTACCCAGTGTATGTGAAGCATGCTATCACACCAGCCCGCCATATGTATTCTTATGTAGTAGAACTCCTTTCATAGGGACCAAAATTGGAGCTCATGTTTTTGTTCAACAACACCGCCATCTGGGCATTAGTCAAGGTACTGGTCCCCTCATGTGCCCCAACGAAATGTCATTCTATGATATGGTGATATGGTGACCTGCAAAACAGAAATCCATTCTCCAGTATTTTGAGCAACCCCGCTACTCGTACTTACCATCGCTAACCTGAGTACTTACTGGTAGTATTCCTACCGTTGGTTGAGGAAGTCTTGCACGACCTTGTCTACCCCTTACTCCAGTAATTATGGCATTTGGGGGGGCTGTAAGTTGTGCAATATTACACATACTGTTATTCTTTTTTTTTTTTTTATCACGATTGCAAACCATTGCCATCACTACTGCTACTATGACTGGGTTGCTGTTAAGGAACTTATTTTAAGTTACTATATTGGGGAAACCCTATCGTTTACTATATACCCACTCTGGTAACTCAGTTTAAGTTCATTAAATCACTATATTCCCTCAGTTTCCACTTCATTTTCCATTTTCTTTTCCATTTGATTCTCCACTATAGGGGGATACTCCAGTAACCCTAAACCCTAAGTTCCTTAATTTAAGTTCCTTAACCCAGAACCCCTAAACCCTAAGCCCTCAACCCTAAGTTCCGTAATTCAAGTTCCTTAACAGCAACCCAGATGATTGTGGAGTCCCCCTACCGTGAGGCCAAAACCTTGGACCAGCTGGCCAAAGAAGTGGAGACCGGTGCCTCAAGGCATCAATACAAGAGTTTGGGATTTAGGGTTCAGGCAAGAGTTTGGGGTTTGGGGTTTAGGCAAGAGTTTGGGGTTTAGGGTTTAGGGGTTTAGGGTTTAGGCAAGGGTTTGGGGTTAGGCTTTCGAGGCTTGTGGCCGGTGGGGTTCGGGGCCTGGGGGCCAAGCACGGGAGCTCTTGCCATCTTTCCAGCTTTGCTCAACCGGTCCTCTTGCGTTTTCTTTGGAAAGGCCGGGTTTAGGGTTTAGGCCGCTATCCTGAGCCTTCTTACTCATTGGCTTATGTTTTTTAGAATCCGGGTGGGACAGAACTGTAATGAGTTCGCCGTGCTCTTGCCTTTGTGGGGATGGGCCGTCTGCATTCAGCCCATCAAAGATTTGCTGCAGGATTCAGAAGCTAGTTTGTAAAATTGTAAATGACATTCTCTTGCCATGTTCTTGTGAAGTGTCTTCTTGAAAGCAAGAAGCACGGACATTATACACCCCCAAAATAGTGCCAATAGATACCCCATCATCATAAATTGGTTTCTATTTTGTATTCCATTATTCCCTAGAGATATCCCCAGTAATAATACCAATATATGCTACCCTAAACCCTAAACCGAGCTAGCCACTGCCACAAAAACGGCCAGCAGGGTTGTCGCAAACCACGTGATGCCCTTATCACAATCCGGTTTTGGGGATACATTGGGATCATGGAAAAGAAAGTGGAAACTACTATTCAGGGTTTAGGGTTAATGGTTTTTGCATCTTCTCCGAATTATGAGCCATGGGCAGATTTCTTCTTAGCACAGCTGGGGCCAATGACGACCAGTCGCGCAACCGAATCTAATTGAATCCTGAAGCGCTTAAGCCCCGACCCTGAGGGACGACACAAAACCTGCTTTACAGTAGTGACCTGCCGTTTCATGCAAGTTTTGGAGGCTCATGTTGGACGCGCAACAGCACAAGAAGCTGGCTGGAGCCTCAGTGTTTATGAGGCCTCCCAGGAAAGCTCCTTGCTTTAGATGTCTCCTCCTGCTCGGGACAGCATAGGAATATGCTTACAGGGGCAGGGGATGAAGAAGACAGTTTACAAATGGATTATGGTTTTAGTCAGGATGCGTTCGACGTTTATGGTTCGGGGTCTGCTTAGGCTTGGTGGCTATGTGGCAGTACCTCGTGCTTGGCTTCAAGGTTTTTGAGTTTAGGATTGAGCATTCTTTTTTGCATTTTTTGAGAGCGCCCGTCTTTGGAGTCTGCTGATGTGTGTGTATAGAGGGTGGTTGTAGTCTCTGTGTATTTATTCCTCAAAGCTTCAGAACCTTGTGTTAGAACCACATGCAAGGAACCATAATTTTCACCCCAAAGCCTAAACCCCAAAACCTTAAACGCTAAACCCCAAAACCATAGACCATAAATCATACCTATGGCGACGGTCTGGGGTGTCGGCTGAGCAGTGTTTGTTCTTTGCGCATAGGGTCCCAAGAATGCCCAAATGCTTTGCCATTCAAGTGTGCAACACACACACAGAGGGAGTCTCAGATGACCGGTTTTGAGAACCTAGCACTTACCTGTCTCAAGCTTGGTGCTGTGCAGTGAAGGTGCGCGTCGTTGATGTCGTCGTGCTGCCTGGGCCCTGGCTGACATCTGGTGGTTTACTTGACTAGTAAGTTCACAAAAGAAGGGTACTTTGAGTCCCGAAAGAGAGCAGTCTTACAAATTTGGCTGATTTCGAATAGGTAGCTCTGACTGACGGATAGGTCTCCGTGAGGCACCTAACCATGAGGACAGGACTGGAAACGGCATTCAAAGCAGGGTTCTTCCTGTTGGGACATCCCTTTTGGAAATCCATGTGCAGTCAAAATCGTTGGAAGCTTGCGACCCTGGCTCAACCAAGGCACGCTGAACTTCATGCTCTTCACCCGAAAGCCCACCTTAGACCCCAAGCCCTAGACCTTTCACCTTCTGACGCGTTCATGCTAAGTTGGGAATGGGGGAATGGATCATCGTGTTAGTCCCCATACAATGCTCATTACTTGTGCCGTAGTGGTCACCATAACCCGGTCCCCCATGTTCAGGTAAGCCCATATGCCTTCGGGACCACATGCAGTTAATGCAATGACCCTTAAACCCAAACCTTAAAAGCCTTACGCCCTAAAGCCTTAAAATAAACCCTAAACCGAGTATCAGGGGGAAGTGATTTCCCTTTTGCGCATGCAGGAAGCTCCGCCCGAGTGACGGCTCACGTCTTCTTGTGGAGTTCAAGGCCTCCGGAGGGCGGTTTTAGCAACGTTTTATGTGCAGGCTTCAGCAGGATACGGTGTCCCCTAAACTTGGAGAATTATGGTATTCTAGTATCCCAAGGTCCTGCCGGAATTTCAGTATCAACAGTAGTATGTGGAGTCTGTTTTTTAAATGCTAGGTCCAAAGTCTGGAAAAAAAGTAGTCCCATGGGGAAGAAAGCTGGGCTATGTGCCCAAGCATGGGTTTGTCATAAGGTTTTGATCCTCTTGAGGGATGAAGTGAGGCAGAACCATGACTAGTCTAGCATGTCTTTACTGGTGCTTGGGAGGGTTGTGGGGAGTACATGTAGGTACTGTCACTGCAGGGGACGCTATACTGACTCACCCCCTCGACGTGCAAAGCGCTAGCAAGTTTGTACCCTAAACCCTAAACCCTAGATCCTAAACCTTAAAACCTAGATTCTAAACCTTAAACCCTAAACGCTAAACCCTATAGGGCTTCACAAAGGTGACTTGAAATGTCTTATGTACTAGCCATCCTTTACGATCATTCATCTGAACCATCAGGGAGCAGTCCAACCCTAAACCGTAGACCCTACTACAGCAAGGATGGGTAGTGTCTGTGGGCTGGCTTCAAGGGCGTTAAGTCACATACGTGGCTGTAGTTTCAGGTACCCCCAAATCCTCTTGTAGTTTGGCCTTTACCTCCAAGCCCTACATATACCCCGGCACGATGCAATTTTCCATTTCACTTTGAATTCTGTTTTCATTTTGATTCTCCTTTATACTAATCCATCATAGGCCCTACATGCCCTACATGCCAAAATCCCGAAAGCTGACCGTAAATCCCCGTTCGTTCGCTTATTTTGGCCTTATACGCCCCTTTATAAAGGTGCATTTCCAAGCCGTTTTCGATATCATTTTCCATGTGATTTTTCTCTGGTGGTTCCATGTAGGGATCTCTATACCCCTAAGCCTTAATCCCGAAATTACAGCTTAATTTGAATGCGTGTCAGTACCTCCTGCGGCGGGTAGGAGAAGTTCCCAGATGGCCGCGAGCGCGAGACCTTGCGATTGCCGGGAACAAAGAAGGACTGCATCCGTCCTTGTCTAGTGCCAAGAATACATTTCCCCTCCCCCTAATTGCGAGCATTTCTAATATAGTGGCAATTTATAGTGGGGGGGATCTCTCCCATGTGGAGACTCAGGGTTTTGGAGCTTGATGGCTATTGGATTCAGGGATCGGACTCTAGGGCTTGGTTCTAGATTTCGAGTCGGTTTATTTGGCCTCTGGAGCACCACCCTAACGAGCGTGTGAATCAGTTTGAACGGTGATAGCAATGAAGCAAGATCTTCAGTAGCCATCGCAGTGTGCTTCCCCGGTTCGCATGCTTTTGTAAGTCGTCAGCTTGACACAAGCTGAAGCTTGTGCGTCATTTTCCAAAACCTTACTGGTCCGGCCTACATCTTCCCACGATGCCCCGCCGCCTCTGGGCACTCAAGGCAGGATGACAGGAATGTAGACTCCACATTATTCAGGACCTCCCACCCTCCCCTACCCTGATCTTAGCCTCCATCCCTCTCCTCAGTACAGCGAAGTCCCTTAGCTGTAGGGTCTCCATGGATTCAAGTGCTGTGGCTGGCCTCTGAGCTCCAATTTCCACCACAAAAAAAACACTAGCTGTGGTATCCTGCAGAGCATAAAATGTGCGTTAATTCCGAGGCCTGCGCCGAACACAACTCCTCACACCCTGAACCTCACACTGTTGCGGATGGAAATCCTTAACTGTTCAAAGACTGTCAAGTCTCTGCTTTGCCAGTTGCAGAAGTTCAGGCACGCAAGAATCTAGACATTGACAGTTGCGAACTGCTTAACAGGAGCCGCACGAGAACGCAAGGTGCCGTGCAAGCGGTTATTCTTGACGGCCCCTTATTTTGTTATTGTTGGATTGCCTCGTATCCCACCAGCTGCGGTACAGTCTGGAATGTGGAGTCTGGTTTCTCAACAATAAATGGACCTAGGCGTTCTCAAGGTTGAGAGTTTGCAGTTGTGGTGGGCATGCGTGTGTTCAGCGGGCAATCACGTTGACAAGATGGTTTGGGGTTTTTGGTTGAGTTGGGGCTTATTCTCAAGGTTTTCTCTGAGCAAAAACTATATTCTCTGAAGCTAAATGCTGAAACAGGCTGTTTGTTTGCAGGGATCGGCAAAATGTCAAAGGTTTCGGCTTCAGACGTTGACCTTGGCATTGCTTCATACGCATCCTGACGCGATCCGGACACGTAAGCCATAAACCGAATTCGTCTTTGTCCCCTCAAACACAATCTGCTAAACCCCAGCCCTAACCCCTACACCCTCAGGCCTGAAACCCTAGGCCCTTATACCCTAAGCCCTAATTAAATCCCTCAACCCTAATACAACCCTAATATAACCCAAATATGACCCCAAAACAACCCTAATTTAACCCTAATAACCTAAATTCTCTTCCCGAAGTTGTCTAAACCCATCGCTGTCATAGCTAGGCAGACGGCAGAGCGCATCCTCAAAGAGATGATGAACATGGACCCGGCTATGGCGCCTAGCTCGGCTGAGGGGTTGAGGGTTTAGGATTCAGGGTTTGGGGTTAAGGTCCTAGGGTTTAGGGTTTAGGTGTTAGGGATCCGGGGCAATATTTTAACCCTACATATCAAGGTGCTGTATCATACTTGATACCCAAACTGGAAAAATACACGGGGTTGGGTCTGGGGCTTTTACAAAGTATTCCAAATCCCTTTTCGCGGGTCCCCACAATAAGGATTAGAGTATATTGAGGTTTATACTGAGATCCCTTATTTACGGAAACCGCCATGTATCCCCAGGGGCCCCAAGGCACAGTATTACCTGAACACCCGTAATCTTCACTAGTTTCAAGCCAACCTAACCCTTGCTAGGCCTTCACCGCTGGAATCCATAGAGCTCGAACACGAAAAGCCGAGAATTTCGAGTTTATGACTTTGGGACTGTAAGGCTGAGGAGATTATTTTAGGTGTAAGACTCATTGCAGCATCTCATCATTTCAGCAGATTTTACAAGTACCGGCCAAGAACCCTGATCGCTAAATCTCGTGAGCCATTGCCCCTAAACCTTACCTATTATCAAGCCACCGAGTCTAAATGCTTACTGTAGCTCGTATTCTCGAGCCCTGGCAGCAATGCATCAGGTGCAAAAATGAGAAATGAACAGAGGGTAAGCTATTGTTGCAGGCCATATGCGTGTTGAGATTTTCTTCTCTGACTTCTAGATTCTGCACCAAGGACATGAAGGTGGAAACCTGTTACTCTAGAATCAACATTCAAAGCACTGCGCAGGTGAGTTTTGACTTCAGTGCCGTTGAGCGTCAAGAGGCACTCATGCTTCTCAACCCTAAGCCCTTGGTTCAGGTGTTCAGGTCTAGTGCTTCATGTGAAGCAGCGTAGCTTGACCTTATGAAAGTTCCTCTACGTACGTCTGTAAAACCAGCTTTTGTGATTTGGTGCGAGGGAAAAGATTGGGAGATTTTGTGTTTCTGCTTCGGGTGTAAGGAACTTGTAATGTTCTGCTAAACCCTAAAACCTAAACCTTAAAACCTGAACCCTTAGCCCTAAAACCTAAACCTTAAAACCTAAACCCTAAACCTACACCCTATACCTACACCCAAAACCTACACCCAAAACCCCAAAGCCTTAACCCCGGGTGTGGGGTTATAGGATGCTCCGGCATTGAAACTTGGGTTTACCAGAGTTAGCTTCAGGGGAGCATGTTCTGAAAAGTCAGTACCAACTCAAAATGGTAGTTTTCCCTAAAGAGAGGGACCCCAATATATATCCCCAAATATTATAATCCTTATCACGGGGAGCCCTCGCAAGGTACACCTAATTTTGGGAAACCCAAAATCAATCTTAATCTTCATCAAACGCACATCCAAGTAAAAGTGAAATTCATATCTCATGTGCAATGGAGTTTGCACAGCACGTTGCGTACAAAGTCCCTTAGAGCCCATTTGAGTAGTAGTTTATTGGTGATACTATGTCACCCAGTATAGTGTAAGGTTATATCTTCCTTTTGGGTATATCTATCCATCTATCTACCTATCTATCTAGTTATCTATATATATATATACATACGCAGCATGATGAACATCATCTTACGGGGGTCAACCACCAACAAAACACTACTCATGCCCACTGAAAGGTGTTCTTCCTTAGCCTGACATATCATAAGCTAATCCACGCAAAAACGGTGTTTATGTTACTTTCGAAAATAAGCCATCAAGTTAAGTTCAAACATCTAAACATACATGGAGTATTACTGCATTCTAAAGCCTTGGCGCCAGCGGGCGCGGGCATGAGTTATGCGTGCGGCCCCCCTAAGCTGGGTTGTTGTCAAGGAGCTAAGCTTACGTTATCATCTTCTAGGCATGTAGAAAAATGGGGTTTCCTTTTCGTAGTAACCTTTTAAAGTTTCTTAGCAGCAACCCAGCAAATGCACTTAGCTCTGAAGCAGAGACCAGGTATGAGCTACTGGAGCTACTGTCGATATTATGCTTGCCAAGAAACTAGGTGAGGTGGACCAAGCGTTCAATGTGGCGGTTCAGCACAGTGCCCAATGCATCTTCTCAAGGGACCCCATTTCAACTACTAATGGATCACTGTGTCTACTACTATTATTGCTATTGTATTCCACGACCAACCACTTTAGTTCGTGTTACTATAAGTGTCACTCCTATGGTCATTTGTGTCATTGCTACTGCTACCACTGCTACTAGTCATCATCCTGCTACTGTTGATGGATCTCGGGGCATTAGGGGCTACTGCAATTCCTAGAACATTACGGACTTAAGGTGGTGCAAAATTCCTCCATCGACACTATTACAATTATGATTGTTTCTATTGCTACCCTACTACTACTGCTACTATTACTATTCTTGTTCTTATCACCACCACCACAACCACCACCGCCACCGCCACCGCCACCGCCGCCGCCGCCGCCGCCGGCACCGGCACCGGCACCGGCACCAGCACCCGCGCCAACCCCAGCAGCAGCAGCAGCAGCAGCAGCAAGAGCTCATCAGCAGCACCACCGCCGCCACCACCACCGCCACCATCACCACCACCACCTCCTTTACCTCCGCCACCACCACCACCGCCACCACCACGACCACCATGACCAACACCATGACCTTGACGACGACGACGACGACGACGACGACGACGACCACAATGACGACCACGACCACGGCGATGACGACGACAACGAGTTCACAAAAACACTAAAGGCATCATTAATACTTTTGTTCTTGCTATTGCTGCTGTCGGGACAACCACCACCAACAGCACCAGCAGCGCCAGCACCAGAACCGGCACCCTCCCTTGCACCAGCAGCACCACTAAGAACATATGCTATCGCACTCCACATTGGCCTACTGCGCCGCTGCTGCTGCTGCTACTACTACTACTACTACTACTTCTTCTACGTCTGTTCCTGCTTCTACTTCTACTACTACTACTACTACTACTACTACTACTACTATTACGATTACAAAAGCAACTGCTGAAAAATCTGCTTCTGCTGTCGTGGCAGGACCATCTCAATTTGTGGCCGATGTGGGCTTCTAAAGTGGCACCCACTCTTGCTCACCGCGTGAACCTGACCCTTCTGAAATCGCAGCTGGCTTTCGACAAGGGCGGAGACAAACTGAACCACAAATAAGTGATTAGACTTCTCGAAAGTAGCGTCCATCTGTCTACCCTGAAAATAGCAGCCACAACATGTAAGCGCCTTCCCAACAGGCAACGCTTCCTTTACAGTGCTTCCTCCTCGTATCAATCTGCTGTTGGACCATAATCTTGCTGAAGCAGCCTTCTGATGACTCTGTCGCGTCTAGATTCTGAAGGCATGGGCGCGAACATTGCGGAAAACAAATGTTGGATGACTCCTCCAAAGATATCTGTTTGTGGGTGCTCAGATTGCCAGACATGGGCTTTGGGCCAAGAACGGCTCAGCAATGCAAAGCTTTGGAGGGAGTAGCATGGGTGAATAATGTTGAGGATCCTACATTGTTCTCTGAAGTCTGAAGCCTGGAATGCAAGTCTTCAGATGCTCTTGTATCTCGCCAGACGCTGGAGAAGTTCTGAATGCTTCCATCACAAAGGCCAAGACAAGACACATTGCCTTTCAAACTTTAGCCTCCCCTATATAAGTCCAGAAAATTATGATGCCTATACCCCAGGACCCTAGTTCCTAGAAGCCACCCCAATTTTTGCACCCGTAACTTCCGGTCATGCTGTCTCATCCTTAACCTCTCGAAGCCACCTCTGCGATTTCTTGTGACACCGCGGGTCTCTTTTTTGCGAAGAAACTGCAGCGCGCTCGTTGCGGGACACTGGTTCTGGCAAAGCATGCGAGGAGACATAGAAAGGATCTGGGGGGGCTTAGGAACCAAAATGCTGAGCAGCTTTGGGCGTAAGGGTTCGTGGTCTGGGGGCTTAGCGGCTTCAACACGAGCCTCGCAGTGAAAACGCAGCCAGGGCGCTTAGCTTTGAATTGACCCTTCTTGCACCGTGAACCCTGTAGAGCTGGTACTTCGAATATTGAAGTTCCTAACCATGCATATGGGGTTCCTTATTATGGTATATTGAGACTCTATAGTAGAGCTCCAGGTGTATAGAGACCCCAGACAAGAGGTCTTCAAAAGTTAGGTTCCTGCATGGGCACAAGTACAAGGGCCCGCTGGAAGGGGAAACCAAGTGCGACTTGTGCCAGTCATAGCCCCTTAGACTAAGCAATAAACCTTAGCCTCCTGGATCTCCTTTGCAATGCGGCCCTGAGTTCGGCAATGTTTCGGATAATGCAGAACTGCAATATGGAAACTAATTACTATGTAAATAAATTTGCATATGTGGGGATTATGTATTCAAGAGCTATATCACATCCTATGTGTATATATGAAGGAGTACTGTACCAATGATGAAACCACCTCTTTCAGAAGCCAGTGTGCAAATCCCGCGTTGATGCAGGCAGCGCTGGACTGTCGTGTACACCGAGGCTGGGATTGTTGGACTGATTGGGCCATTCCCCCTTACAATACCTGTCCTTAAAGGGCTTGCATTAAGGGGCCATTATAACTCCTATTACCCGTCGTGGTCGCAATTAATGCAAAGGGGGAAGGACCTAGTGGATTGAGCAGTGGTGCTATTGAGTCTCAACTAGAAATCAGGTGGGCAGCCTTCCTAGGATTAGGTGCAGGATACGTTTCTGTTTGGTTCCAGTAAGAGTTTTGCTACTGCTTGAACCACCTTGCAATTACTGAGCTGGTGCTCTGCTGACATGCTCAATGAGCTGCTTCTTCAATGGTGCCCGTTCCCTGTCTTGATGTTGCTTGTATGCAAAGTTATGAGCGTTTTGGAGATCATTACACATGGCTTCAGCGTGGGGTAACTGGTAGACTTCTACGGCGACTACTACTGCTATGACTACTCCTGCTGCTGCTACTACTAGTACCACCACTCACGACTGCTGCTACTACTACTGCTACTGCTACTGCTACTGCTACTGCTACTACTACTACTACTACTACTACTACTACCACTACTACCACTACCACTACCACTACCACTACTACTGCTACGACTACTACTACTACTACTACTACTACTACTAGTACTACTACTACTACTACTACTACGACGACGACTACGACTACTATTGCAACTGCAACTGCACTTCAACTACCGTGATGATGATAAGGAGGATGATGATGCAGATGCTGATGGGTGTTTCTGCCATGTTGTTAGAGCTCTTAGTTGTGCTCTCAACCCCAACCTTTCCAGGAACATGATTGGTACACATTCTGAACAATGCCTGCGGCTGGAAGCTCCGAAAGCTGGAGTGAAGGCGCGCGCGTCTTCGTTTGTGAGAGAGTAGGTAGTTATAGTCCCCCTTAAGTAGATAGAATATGGGGTATTATTAGGGTATTATTAGGGTTATACTGGGGCTATACGGCAATAATGGAAACGAGAATGGAAACTACTATAATGGGTTATATAGGGTATAGAATATGGGGTATATGGGGATCTTATTATAAGATACCCAAAGCCATATTCTGTCTACTTAAGGCGGACCATAATGATGATTATGCTCAAATTTAGAATTCTGTAGGTAGATGTGGTTGTACTGGACGCACCATGCATTTGACAGTTGAGGGAGCAACTGCTAACTTTCACAAAAAGCAGTCTGGACCACGGGCGGGAATATTCAAGATCACGTCGAAACTCCTGCAAAAACAGTCAGACCGGGAGTCACATAGCTTAAGCTCATTCAAGCGTATTGAAGGGGTAAGAGGGACCCACGTGTTCTCAAGACAGCATGGATTTACAACTGTGGTCCCTGCAGTAGTAGGATGCCAAACATGTTTGACTCACCATTGAAAGGCCTGGGGATCACCAAATCTGCAATTCGAAAAACACATGGTGGTCTCCAGAAGATGCAGGTACAGTTGGGGGGGTCCATAGAACAAGGACTATAGCATACTGAGGTCGAATGTTGGAAGCGGTCATTTCTAGATTTCTGGAACCCCATTATACGGGGTGTTGAGTTGCTTCAAGGCCGTAAGGCGCCACTGCTGACATCACCGCAACATTGGCCTGCCTCCCATTTTGAATGATGAATTACCCACCACACAATGCCGCTGCCTGATGAGGAATGTAATCATAATGTAAGAAACCTACTGCCTCGATGCAGTCCCTATGAGGGGTACGGGGATGCATTGCTCAATGCTCAGGAAGCAAGGATCGAGGCAACTTCTGCAAACCCCAAGGAGCAAATCTCCTGTACCCACCAGTACATATGTTGCTGCCAGGTCCTCATGAACTCTTGCACGGTTCGGTTTGTCATGGGATCCTACAAAAAGTAAAGCGGGCTCTGGTTGTGTAATGCGCAGATGTTGGTTTAAAAAAGGGTGAACGCAAGGTCTAACTGTCCAACTGGGAGATCTGCTTCCACCATGTCTGAACCCTGGAAAGGAGGATGGGTGTGAATGAAAAACCTGTTCAGCGCGCCTTCTCGGAGACTTCCCGTGAAACTAAAAGAACCCTGGGGGAGGAGGTATCAGCTCCTCTCTGCCTCAGCTGCTACAGTTCTTCCTTTGCGGTTTTGCGTAAGGCGGATTGTGGCAACACTCTCATCACCGGATCGCCTAAGAGGTACATGTTTTCATGCGAAGAACCTTACAGGTTCTCCTGCAAATCCTTCAGTTTGGCTTTTCCACTTCAGGACACTACAGAAGTAAAGAGCGCCGGCTTCATGCGTATGTTGGTCACGAGCTTCAGACCGTCGGAGCCAAGCTTAGATAGGACAATCAAAGGTCTTGCAGAATTTAACGAGAGGGTTTTAGGGACTCCAGCCTCTTAAATTAGGACCCTACTATAATCGTGTGATAGTATAAGTTTCTAATCATTTTGGGCATGCGCATCGCTCCAAGCTCCTAATAATTTTAGGGGTTGAGGTCACGAAAATCCCTTAGCTACCAGCTCCGGAGACTTCTACAAAGCAGGGGGCCATACACCCCATGGTGGGGCTTCTCAAGATAGACTCTGTGTAGGGGTTCCCGTGCGGACTCCGCAGAGACATAGGGATTAGAGGTAGGGTAGATTGGTCCCTCCCTAGGATCCCATGGATCTGTCAACTCTGCGTTGTTTAGGGTGTAGGGGTTTGTAAGAGGTTTAGGGGTTTAGGATGTGGGTGTAGGGGCTTAGGGTGTAGGGAATGCCAACACCAGGCTGAGACGTTGCTTGACCTCGACTACCGGTTGACAGTTGCATGCCCCTTGAGAATCAAATGTTTATGCCAGTGCGTTGAAAACACAACAACTAACCATGCATGCGCAAGACGTCCTACTCATGGGCACCCTGTACCAAGCACTTCGTATAGCCCCACTTCAGCCCCTGAAGGCCCCATATCTAAAGTGAACCCTGCAGAGGAGGCACAACTTTCTCAGTTTCTACTTCATGTCTTGCTGCGTCGGACTGACAAATAGTACTCCTTTTTGCAACCGGCTTGCGCGAATCCCACCTGGCTGTGAATCGTGCACATGAAGCCAAATATACACCCGTACTTCATGCCAGGTTAGAACCGCAAAGGAATTCTGGACGTGTCCTGTAGCTGATGAGCGCAGTGGCTGCAGGACAGGATTTGGTTAAGCCTGGTGAAGCTTTGAACTCTGGAAAACAAGATACAGTTCGTGTGATGTGGGGGTATGCTACTGTTAGATGCACGTCAGTTGGTTGAAGGCATTTGGGCTACAGTTTGCAGACTGACAGGGCAAATTTCATTGACCTTTCAGGTTTCCCTCATCATGGGCATATCTGTATGGTAAAGCAGTACCCTGGATCCAGCTCACTCTAAGCCCCCAACAATGTCTGTGGCCCTCCTTACGCCCACAAAAGATTTAGGCTTCAGCGCCTAGAAACCTAGAATCAAAACCCAGGCTTTGCTATAGAAACAAACACCCTGCTTGCCACTGGCTCCCAGGAGGTGCGGAGCGACGCGGCTGTGACCGCAGCTATTACTCGTGCCGTTGTCTGCACAGCTTAGTCAACAGGAATGACCATCTTTGAGTACTGAAGATGAGCAATCTCCTTGAACTTTGGGTAGCACTCACTCCACACAAGTACTTAGACGGAATGTTGCCAAAGGAGGTGGAAAGTCTTCAAGTTTTTGCGCAGCAGGATAGAGCCTTAGCCTTCAAACGCCCATAACATGACCCCAATATTCGTAATATGCTGTAGGCCAACTACGGACTAGGTCGCGAGACTGGGCTGATGTCCTTCCTATTTCTGTATTGCATCTCTGGTAAAGCAGAACACTAACATGCTTCATTCACAATAATAATTGGGAGGTGCTGCCACCAGTCTAGAAAAAGGAGACCACAGTCTATACGCTTGATGTCCTGAATGCACTTCCGGCCGCTTTAACGCAGGTGCCTGCGGACTTCCAACATCTTGATCAATATTCATTGGCTGAAGCCCCCTAACAAAAGTGGGCTGGATGGATCTTAAGAAGCTTCTCGCAAGATGAGGGGGACGTTTCAGAAAGCAGGAAGCCATGTTGCATAAGCAGCCAAAAAACGAAACCAGCATGTTCTCGAGATCCTCATATTGTTGGGCGGTACGCGGTGCACCTTCCAAGCGCCTACTTCACTGTATCTGCTGTGGGAAAATCAGTTGCATCAGGGGGTCACTTAGTGATCGATGAAGCAACAAGCAGCAAAACTGAATGAGAAGTAGTTCGCATATACAGCTGTGCTGAAGAAACGGCAATCGAGAGCATAGACGGGGCAGAACAAGGCTTTGCACCTGAATCATAGGGATGCAAGCCGTTGCCAGAAGAAGATTCTTTTCAACAAACTGGCCGATATGATTTGGAATTATGAAGGCCTGAACGCCTGAACCATCTAATCGATCTGAAAAGATCTGATACTTTTCCAAAACGGGGGGGCGGAATATACACACCAAAATGCTCAAGTTCTTATTATAGGGACCCCCCACAAAAGGACCCGTAACTTTGGGAAACCCTAAACCCTAATCCCTATACCTATATGTCCCTATACAATCCCAAATATCCCCTATAACCCCTGTTAAGGTATCTGAAAAGGCACGCGCAGACCCTATGATGCTGCCGCTAGGGCTCAGTCTTGCCCTGAGATTTCGCATGAGCGCCTCGTGCTATCCGTCTGCCTTCTCACTCTATGTGGGGGTTTCCCAAAATTAGGGGTACCATTTTGGGGGTCCCAATAATAAGGATCATTGTATATTGGGTCTATATTGGGGTCCCCTTATTTTGAGAAACTACCATGTTGGGTTAAGGATTTAGGGGCCTATGTCTCAAAACCACCACCTTAAGCTACTACGCATATCACCAAGTACTTGGGTGATCTATAAGGGTAAGAAGGGAGTAGATGGGACATTACTTTTGGCTTTCTCTTCCGAAAACCCTATAAACCACGACGTGCTCATAATCCCAGTGTCCGTCTCATGCTCCCTGTTCTTTTCCAGCAAATTCTCCAGTATCCCGTATACTTCCTGAACCCTAAACTCCAAAACCCAAAGCCTTTAAAACCCCCCGAACCCTAAACCCGAGCCAGGGCCATGGCGAGCCGGCACTGACAAGGATTTTGAGTTGGGTACTGCCCCCACCCAGTAACTGTCTACACTATCAGGGCTTTGGTTTAGGCTTTAAGGTTTAAGGATCATATCAAGGGCTCTTATATTCACTCATACTATACTTATTCTCCAACTGTTACTAAGTGGGGGCAGCACCCAAATTTTGAAAAGGATGTTTGGGCGCACTAGAAGGGGACTATAGAGGGTTACATTGAGGGTAGGGATGATGCCCGGGTTATACAGAGACCAAGTAAAGTTTAGGGACATAACCCCAGTAATGGAGCACCAAATCGAAAAGCAAATGGACAACGAAATGGAAACTGGTCTCATAATAATACAGGGGTTTCCCAAAAGTAGGGACACCATTTTTGGGGGTCCCCATAATAAGGACTCTAGTACTTTGGGGATCTACCCTGGGGTCACCCTTATCTGGGAAACTACCCTATGAACCCTAAACCCTAAATAGTAGCTTCCATTTCCTTTTCATTTCCATTATCCCTATAACCCTTCGGGAAACTACCAAATAGGGGTTGATCATAAGCATATTCATCCTGCTCCTCCTGAAGCCCCGCCTGGGTTCACCTGTTGAGCCTTTCAAGATGTGATGCTGTCCTACGCCAAGCCCTTCTCTAAGGGACCCCGGTAGAAATTATAATTTCAGCTGAATATTAGGATTGTTGGTGACAGAAATTCACAATTATTTGCAGGAACCTTGTAGTTATGCTACCGACCCAGATCTAGCTGCAATTTGTAACCAAACTCCTATGACTCAGAGCCTCTACCGAGTAAGATTATATTCCTTATATAAAGCACTATACCCCAAAAGGAGGACATAATCTTACTCTATAATATTGGGTACCATAGTATCCTCAAAAAGTTTACACACTTTTTCAGAGCACGGGTGCAGGTTGCTGGTCTCAGAGCCATTGCAGGCCCCTACGGCTCCGACTTCTGTACGGCAGAGGCATGCCGCGGTCAGGGCCAGTTGTCAGTTCATCAGCAACGCGACACAGTACGACATGGTATCCTTCAGTATTTCCTTGTTAGGATTTGAAGCTAGGGAGTCATGGCTTCATCAGGTTTTAGAATTCCTTGGAATCGCTCGAGCTTCGGGATCTGGAGTGGGGTTGGAGATAGATTCAGCTCAGGGTCCAGGCTTTTGTCTCACACGACGTGCTCTGAAACATCCATGCTGACGTATCCTTGAAGAAGAATGTGTCTGAGAGACGGAGGAGATCAGGATTTGCAGCTGTGATTGATGCGGCGGTTTCTTGGGAGGGGTGATCTCTGCGGATTTATGGGGAGATATCGGAAGTATCGGGTCAATATGGCAACCTCTCACACGGATGTTGTAGAGACCAGGAAGAATAGCATTTTCTCCCTTCATACAGGGATAAGAGACTACTGTTCAAGAGGGGAATGAGGTAAGTCCTCAGGGTATGAGAGCTCATTTCCTTGAGCCCTCCTTGCCTATCTGACTCTGACAACCTTCAACAACCAAAAGGCACAGCGTTGACCTTCCACATGAACCCAAACTGCCAATCATCCCTGGACTTGCAAGCGTGCGTAGAAGTGCCTGCCCGACAAAGTCCATGCATGCTAGGTACATCCTGCGAGCCCCGAAGCAATCCGGACACCCTTCCCTCTGCAATCCCAACATGCTTGCAGATCTCTCCCCTACTGAACACTGCACGGGTATGGCTTCTGGCCGTTGATTTCTTGCGGCATGCTTGGGCTCAGCAATCCCTGCATCGGGTACACTTCACCAACGATGTTTGTTGTGCCAAACGGTTGTCACTTATGGGCTCCTGATTGACATGGTGGAACTTCTTTTCGCGTTGTGCCCATCAAACCTGTCACTAATTTCCGGTTCAGCCCGCTGAAGACTTACACATATCCATCTATGTATACGTAAATGCCTGCGTGCTTTCTACGGATATATGAACCTGCTACACGTCCCTCTGTCTCCCACATTCCATTCACAGAGAACAACCGTGGTATCAGCTGGCTAGGTTTTGCCAAAACCATACCGGCTTGAAGCAGGAGACACTTTAGCCGATACCATGTCCTCAGACAGACCCTCTATAAGGGGGCTTCGCAACATTAATTAGGGACACCCTGTTCTTTCCTAAGCCCATATACCATACCAGCAGCCTGGACGAGATCAGCAGTCTTCTTGAAACGGGAAACCTCCCCGTACGTACCACCTGGGTAGGCGCCTAAGTTCTGCGCAGTTCCGAGTGCTCAGGACATTGCTGCTTGGCAACTAGTGTGAGCGTTCCAGGCATTTCTGGAAAGCAGGATTTATCTCCGAAACATGAATAAACCCCTTCCTGGTTTGGCACATCCGTTGTTGCGCTTGCAGGTCTGTGCACCCATCTACCGGGACTGCGTCCAAACATCTGTACGTCGCGCGGAGTCGCCGGCGCTGGCGCTGCAGACTTGGTGTTTACAGAATCTTGTTCGAGGCCTCTACTGCTGAGCTAGTCATGTAGTTGGCTCGGAATACTGGGAAGACTGACTACATTGCTTTGGGCTAGTACAGATGGCTGCAAAGCGCTTCGCTTCTCTGTGCCCGCAGATCTGAGTGAGCCGCTAGCCAGAGAAACGATTGATTAATCTAATCAGCACGCGTAACTGGCGTAACTATAGTCATCATAAGTGCCCTGCTGGCAATCTGCGGGCAATGGTGTATGTAAGTTCTTCGCAAAACAAATTATCTGGCAAGACACGCCACCAAAGGGGCGGAGCAGGATGTAGATTCGAAATTCTGTGCCACTTGCAATGCTAGAAATATGTTTTTTGCGCCAGTCTCCGAGCATGGCATGAGGCTGAGGGTCCAGGGTCCCTCCAGGAACCTTTTGTCGCGCTGTCTTCGTAGAGCATAGCAGCTGCATAGCATTTTTGCTTCGATAGGCGGAGATTCTGTTTGCTTTATGAAGATTGGTTCAATTGCAGGTTGGTATGCAACCACCGCAAGTTACTGCACTTCTAAACTACAAGCTGTACACGAACTACAGCACAGCAAGTAGGCTGCTGCATCTGAATGGTGCTCAAAAATCCTAGGGACCTAGAGCACTAGCAGTGCACTTACTGGCGGCCCGCATGGAACCCTACGGTCTGCTGTAGCAGGTTTGCATGCCATTGCATGAGCCATAGTCTAAACTCCTTAAATGGGGTTATATAGGGGATTGTGAATGGCAGGATTCTAGGGGTTATTAAGGGGGATATTAGAAGTTTACGCTATGGCTCACATGCCTAGACTGGCTTGGCTGCACATGGACAGTTCCGCTGTGATGCATACAGAGATTGTGATAAGTTCGTTCTGAAGTTACCTTGCCGCTACGAAGAGCGCCCCAGAGAACAATACACCGAGGATCGTGACAGCTTTGCAGGTCAATTTCCTCGGAGGCCCTTGTAAATTATATGGGTTGGAGCTTGCCCTCCCGTCTCGGAACTGAATCGGAACTCAAAAGTGTCTGATTGCCGGGAACAGATCATGGTAGGGCGGGCCCCACAAAGCATGGGAAGTTCGAACTAAGCACAACTTGCCTTTGCAAAAGGCAGTTGCAATTTATGTTGTGAACGGAATGGAAATTGTCGCATGGTCGACAGGCCGTTTGCATAGCCAATCTTTCATTGGTCGCTCCGACTGATCCGACTGCAATCGTTGATAAACTCTGTGGCTGCTGATTATGCAGCCCATGCTTCGGACCATGATTTGGTCCGCTGGCACTCGAAAGCAGCCTGCTTGGCATGTAGTTCTAATTTAGCTGGGACACCCTTGAGGACTCGAGGACTACGATACTTATGCACGATTCAAAGAACCGCTCTCATTTTGACACCTGAAAACTAGGAGTCTCTTGTTTGCAGCCGTGTGTAAGGAGTGTGTGTTTGCGATACCCCTTGCGGCGCAGCACTGCGGACCATGTGGAAATTTCAGCCAAATGTAGCGTTGTGGGTATGCACTCAGTTCCTGCAAGGGGTTAGGGACACTCAAAAACACCCCTAGCGCGCGCTGCGCCCATAGTCTCGTAGACAAAGGTTGACCAAATAGAGCTTGAATTGGACAGCCTTTAGGAAATGCGTTTGGATTCAAGGTTGCCTGTTAAACCTAAAGCCAAGCCACAGTTGCCATCCAGGCCTGTCAAGTCTATGCATCTAGGGGCTTTAGTCCAGGGTCACTGGACTTCTAGAACACTTCAGCGCAGAATTTCCGAAACAGAAGCGTCTGTATTGAGATCTTCTTTTCAATCCCCGGCTTCATATCGAAGCAATCCTGGGCTTCTTCCTCCCGAGCATTGGGGAACAAATGAAGCTATGATTCGAACTGCGTGATAGGAATAGGTTCTGGTGGTTCGCTGGAAGGAATGTGCTCAGGGCACCGCTATCTCTGACTTCACCTGCTTGCACCTGTATATGCGGATAGGTATGCATATTATATATGTATACATATATATATATATGTGTGTGTGTGTGTTTCTATATGTAAATACATAGGGATCTGGAAGGGGTTTGGATTCATTTTGACAATATCATGCTTATTATCTTTATCTTTCTTATTCGGAGCTCACGCTGTTTTTCTGCCGAACATGCCTTCTGCCTCTTCGGTCGGTCTGGGGAACCTCATCAACGTGAACAGTATGAAAGTCTGGGGCAACCCTTCCATGGTGTCTGGGTGCAAAGTAGGTTCTGTTGCATTAACTTTACACAAGCCCCGCCCAAATGACACAGCCTGAACGCAAAACCCTAAACCTTAAACTGCCTACCAACGCGTCCCAATGTTTGAAGGGGCCACTCAGCAATGCGCAATGAAGGGCCGACAAGGGCAACAGCCACGAACCCCTCGTCCCTACATCTTCCTCTAGCGTAGGGGGGTGGTCAATTAGAACCTGCATGCGGTCTTTGAGAGGGGTCATGTTGGTAAATGTTTGGGCTTTTGATTTCCCTTCGGAAACCTAAATCCTGACTACCGAAGCCCCCAAGCCCAGTCAAGATGGTAAGCTATATGCCCTAGTTTCCATTTTCTTTTCCACTAGCCCTATATAACCCCGATATTACCGCTATAAAGCCCCATAGATCATTGTAGTTTCAATGTTCTTTTCCATTAACCCTGGTCCTCATCCCAAGACTTGAGCTGCTGTAATCATCCCCTCCAATGCCCGAAATCAAGCCCCAACTGTCCCTTCCTTGTCCCTACTTGTGGGCTCTAGTTAGCTAGAACTTAGGAGGACCCCCCTCCCTGTAATAGTGGTATAATAAGGATATAATAGGACCCTAATGTAATCCCTATTATCCCTTATAGTCACTATTACAGGGTGGGGGGTCCTCCTAATATAGAACCATAAACACTCTAGGACGTGAATCCCTTCTCTTTCGGGAACTCCACAGGGATGGCTTTCAGCGAACCGCCTCAGTTTTCCGGCTTCTCCCTAAGTCCGCAACGGCTCCTGAGCAGGCGAGGGAAGGTTCTGAGTAGGGAATGAAGCAATGGAAAAATGTGGCAACGATTATTCTTGAAGCTTACTATGGGGTTGAGGATTCAAGGCCCGCCGTAACGTAAGGCTCCTTGTTGTAACACTGCCCCGCTGAAGGAATTCCGGTCGTACCAATCTCGAAACAAAGGTCTGGTAAAATGGGGACGCGTAATAACAGACTCTGGGGCCTCAGCTGCAGCTATGGTAGTACTCGTGGTACTACTGCTAGTAGTAATAGGAGGAAGACGAATGAAAGTAGGAGCAGGGGAAGGAGGAGCAGGAGAGGATCTTAAACTGATTTCAATTGCGCATCATGAATTTTCCGGATTTTTGGGCAGGGAACCTTATCATTACCACCCCTTGATATAAATCACCCTCAAAGCCCAATATACGGATAGGACATGTCAAGAAAACCATCGTTTCGCAATTAAAATCAAATACCCTAAACCTAAACCCCAAACCCTAGACCCTAACCCTAAATCCAAAATCTGGGAATTTTCTCCGGCCCAGGAAATATCATTCTTACAGCCCCCTTGATCATAAGTAACCCTACAATATAGTATTGAGATGTATCAAGATGCCATGTTAACCATTGGGGGGATGGGTGTCTTTATAAAGGGAGAGGGGCGAGAGGTATAGGCTGTAGGATGTAGACTTTTGGCCTTGAGAGTTTCGTGACAAAACCTCAGGTCTCCAGCACGTTGGAGATTGCGGTTTGTACAGTTATTTGTGGGGTCGTAGGATGTGACTCTAGAGAGAGACCAATGACAAGAGGAGCCGAAGCCGCATGATCTCACTCAGACTTGATTTGATGCTTTTTCAGAAGTAAAGCCCACTTACACCAGTGAGAAGGATACGTCGTACCGTGCTCATACAACAAGGGCCGGCAAGACAGACAGTTACTCTGAGACATCCCCACAGAAGCCAATGCCACCATCCGTACAATAGCAAGAATAACATTCATAGCAATAATAAGACAGAAGAATAGCAGTAGCAATAACAGTAGTAGTAGTAGTAGTAGTAGTGGTGGTGGTGGTGGTGGTGGTGGTGGTGGTGGTGGTGGTGGTGGTGGTGGTGACAATGACAGTAATACTTAAACAATGACATGAAGATATAACAGGAAGAATCGCAATGCTACTAGTAATAATGATGCGTTAGAATAAGAATAGTAGTAAGAATAGGAATTGCAGCACTGATTTACAATACCCACAGTAATGATGACAACACATCATAGCAATCATCATACATGGCAACAACGGTAATTCCACTACTAATCATATATAACACTCACAATAATATCAGTATTAATCCTGATTGTACGAATGATGCCGAAATACTCATGAAAACGGCAATAACAACACTGGGTTGTCCTTTGAGCATTTTGACAATTATTTACTATTATGGTTCTCTACAATATGATAGGGGAAACTTTAGAAAAAAAACTAAACTCTTAACACCAACAATAGCAATTCCAGTATTCTCAGGTCGTCACCGCAGCTTGTACGTGCTCTGCAATGACCACGTTGTCCAGGACGGGACCTGTGAACTCCAGTGTGTATATAGGGATAAGGGAAAAGAAAATGGAAACTGCTATATTATAGGGGTTATATAGGGGGTATATAGGGATAATGGAAAAGAAAATGGAAACTACTATTTATGGTTTGGGGTTTAGGGTTCATGGTATGGATTCCGGGTATATGGGGATTCTGTTAGGGTGGGTAAGGGTTTTATGAGGGATAGATAGAGATGGGCCTATAGTCCCCCTTAGGGAGATCGACTATGGGGTATATAGGGATCTTATTCTAACATGCCCAAAGCCATATTCTATCTACTTAAGGGGGACTATAGGGCTGGAGGGTTGAAGGCAGAAAGGGCTCTTTCAAAGGAAGCCCTGGAAACTCTTCAAGGTGACAATTGCATTGCAGATGTGGCGCTTTCTCTGCTTCAATAAAACTCTCAATATTGGGGGCGGGCTTCCTCATTGGTCTTCTGAAAAGCACTGGGAAAATGTCCACCGGTGGAAGCTTTGTGCAAATCTTCTACGATGTTCTTACAATGCGGGAAGTATACATGGCTGTAACATACGAATCTATGCAGTTGACACTGGCATCACCTAGGGTACTATCCTGACTCTTCAGACCCCAAAGACAAGCTCGAGTACATCTGAGTGACGTTTCAAGAGGTGCACTTCAATAAGACTAGTGCTACCTGATATACCGACGCCCCCTGGGCCTCGAACTTTCCAAACACCACGGACCTCCGATCCTTCGAAGGCCGCTGAAAGCCCCAGAAGCCTAAACTCCTAAACCCTTCCGACGCCTATTCCCCTGAATAAGGCGTTCTGAGACTAATCAGGAACCCTGAGAAGCCCTGCGAAGTAACTCGCAAACCATGAAAAACCCTTACTAGTCATTCCTCACCCTCTTCTTTTGTTCCCGTGACCCTGTAATGAGTAGCGGGCCGGAAATAGCCCAGTAGGGGCTTCTGGAGGCCAGTTCGTTGCCAGATGCCAGGTCACTGCTGCCTGGAGCGAGGGTTTAAGGTTGAGGTTAGGGTTCAAGGTTCATGCAGCAAGGCAGCAGAAGGACCCAGCAATCATGAAGGATTTAATGGAACCCACAAGGGTTCATGTGGGCAGCACACATCAAGCAATTGCCAAGCAAACAGTATATGAGTATACACCTATGTCGCAAAAGAAGCCTCAAAAGATGCTACCAACCAGAGAGTCACAGTTCCGGAAGAAGTCTATACTGTCCATGTCGGTGTACCTGTGCCCTGTGCTCTTTGAATTCCACAGTATGCGTGGCAGTGTCCAACTCCGATCCCCAAGCTTAAAAGTAATACTTCTGCTGGACATGCTCGGTATATCGGGGTCATATAGGGATAATGGACAAGAAAATGGAAACTACTATAGTATATACTAGTATCATGGCCTTCTCAGCTGGCCCCGCTCAAACACACCTCCTTATGCATGCCAGATAACGTTCTTTGCTTTGAGGCTAGGCGTACTGCTAATGGTTCGTGGCGAAGGGGAAATGTTGGAGAAAAACCGTTGAATAATGCAAACCCACACGTCAAGGACCCATGAAAAGCACCCTATCATCTAGAGAACCACCCAACATGTGTTCATAGTTGGTAGTTTCCCTAAATAGGGGGACCCCAATGTAGACCCCAAGATACTGTAATCCTTATAGGGACCCCTCAAAAAGGTACCCCTAATTTGGGAAACCCCCACTTGTTTACGGTTTAAGTTTAAGGCTTGGGGCTTTGGAGAGTTCAGGAGAGAGGGGCTCAAAAACCAGTTGCTTTGAGTGGGGGGAGAGGGGGAAGTTGCCATGCAACCACCCCTCTTTGGTGCTGAGTAGGGAATGCTAGGTATGAATTATCGCAGGCGCCTAATTACTAACCATGTGATTCCAAGGTCTGTTTCAGGTACCCTAAATAAAGCAAGGAATCCCGGACCATTACTCTCACTCTTTGGAGCTTCGGGGCCAAGAAGTTGAACCCATACCGAACCCTGAACTCTGAAAACACAAAACCCTTCAGTCCTTGCCTGCAGCGGTACCTCTGGTGCGGACACGCATGTTGTTCCAGTGCTGGTGCAGGGCAACCTGCGCCATCGAGTTTCAAGATGAGCTTATGCTGCGACGGGAAATTCCTGCCATTGCAGACTAGCATGTGTATATATATATATATAAACCCCCATATATATGTACATATATACATATACACATGGCTCTGGACAACTGTAAGGCTAAGACAAGAATTAATCTCCCCCCCTGTTCATAACATCCCCACCCTCCTAATACTAAATCTTCCCCACATACCTATTGGTTTTTTGTTGGTGCTACGCTGGGGGGTTCTTGCTAGGGAAGTTCAGGGGTTATTATAAGGGGGTGGTGATCCTGCCATGAACCTGGGTTTTTGCGCTGCCTCTACAGGGTTAGCCGGAAGCACCGAGCTATCTGAGTTGGTTTTTGGGGTTGTGCAATGACTACTGAACCTAGCGGTTAGGTGGCTAAGAAAGGGAAAGTGTTTGGGTTCAGGGTTCAAGGCACATAGGATGGCAACTCGTAACAAGCGCATTCCGGTGACATCTGCCGTCTGGAGTACCTACCTATGAATACTATTGTTGAACTTGATTCTTGCTTTTGCCAACGGAGTCTGTAGTCGAGTAGGGAAGGAACACTCCCCATTGAGAAAAAGAGCTGATATACGAATTCCCAATCGACCAGGAAGAACACGCTATGTGCAAGTCGTGCGGCTTGCACAAACACAGTACGATCTAAGGCTGGCTGACATATGGGACCGTCATATGGCGCCTGATGTTGTGCGTCGAGTTGCAGGGTCCCAAGTTCCAAAGGCGTTGCAGGAATGGAAGGAAAACCAAGTTCTGATCAACTCCCCACATGCCAATGCAGAGATAACTATAATCCCTATATAACCCAGTATAGTGGTTTCCATTTTCTTTTCCATTATCCCCATATGACCCCAATATAACCTCAAATTTACCCCTATGGGTATCTATATAGGTTCACCAGCCTTACCTCGGACTAGATCTTTTGTAAGTAGCGAGCACTCTGGCAAAAGGCTGTGCAGGTTTCTTTCAGTGGCATTTTCCAATCTTGCTGTTTGAGTCCGAGCCGCTAAGATCGGCAACTACCGGGGCATGCAAAAGGTTTGCACTTAGCCACCGTAACCTCGGAAAAGGACTTTAATTACAAACGTCTATGGTCAGGAAGTGAGGTAACCAATACATTGAGATAAGTGCGGGGTCCAGGAAACATCATCCTCAACGCCTGTTCGAAAGGCCCCGCCCGAGGACCCAACACCCCAAGAGTTAACTTTTTGGAAAGACGCCAACCATCAAAACTTGCCAGACATCTGAGCTTGCTTGGCAATAGCAGGCTCCCAAACGATTCTTCTCCAGTGCCGCGGGTCCATATATGAAAGCTCCTGCATATATGTGGAGATTTGGAGCCATCAATGCTTTTGCTACCCAAGGGACCTGTGGGCGCCATGCTACATTTGGCAATAAGCATAGCCGTAAAAGGCATCCTAGCCGCCTCTGACTCACCTGAACTGGAAGATAACGACCCCGAAACGTATTACCAATAAACCTTAACGCACCTACAATCCATCCCAACAAACAGACGTGGAGGCAGTTCTCATATCACAAATCATTGCGTAACCCAGCCCCTCCCAGAATCTTTACCACCGCCTTTGCTGGAGTCAGCCGCTGCAAACCCTGGCTTCAGGGTCTTTTGCGCATGAAGGTTACACTCCCCAAACTAACGTGGAAGCCCAAAAGGACACGGTTTAGGGCTTAGGGTCTGAGAGGGGCTTATGTGTTCATTTTGAGGGGAGTAGGTTGCAAGCAGGTGCCAGGATCTTGTCACAAAGGCTAGCGTTCTACTTGGGCCGCCTCATATGGCCATGAGGATGATCATGCTTAAATCCCGTGGAGCTCAGCATGATCTATGCCATAAGCCACTCACCTTCGACTTGAAAATCCAGTTTGTGTGCTGTTCCAAGCAAGTTTGTGGGGCCTTCTATTTCGGGGCTACACGTCCATTCTTCACTGGCCAAACTTTGCAAGCTCAAGCGCTTATATGACAGAGCGGCGGACGCCATGGGATAGAGCAAACCCCTAGGGCGCCTCA
Organism: Symbiodinium pilosum; assembly: GCA_905231905.1. Classification (NCBI taxonomy): domain Eukaryota; class Dinophyceae; order Suessiales; family Symbiodiniaceae; genus Symbiodinium; species Symbiodinium pilosum. The sequence continues at coordinate 43,204 of CAJNIZ010021857.1, forward strand.
CCTTGCCATCCTGCGCTTTTGATTATGGAGTTCTGTGCTTTCTGGTGGATGGTCATTACAGTTGGGGATGTCCACATAATTGGACCCCCTTTTGGGAATCCCTATATAAGAAGGAATACCATATCTTGGGGCTCTTAATGGGCCACCGTCCATTACTGGAAACTCCCAAAACTCTCCGGCAACCCTAGACCTCCAAGACACCCCTGATTAACAAAAAACCTCCCTTAATAGGGATTATAATACGGATCCTAAACTCAAGGCCCTTAAAAGGAGGGGTTTATTAATCATGGGCCTACATTACACGTTTCTGCGGATGTCAATTTGCCAGGCCCGGCTAGCAGCCCATTACGGCCGGCGCGAGTAAAACAGACATGAACAAACAACACACCATCAACCCGCTGCAACATCTCAACTCTTTGCGCAGGAACGAAACTCTAAGCAGTTTAGAGTTTAGTGTTAGGGTTAGTCTTGTAGTCTCAAACTCGAATCCGGTTGTTGCATCTAGGCTTGTTGATCTTGAAGCCCTGCCTTTCCAAAGCCGCACAAAGGTTAGCTGGTAATAAAGGGGTACATTACCCTAATAGTGGAGAATCAAATGGACAATAAAATGGAAACTGAGCGTGTGTAGGCTTTCCTAAAACCCTCAACCCTAAAGGCCTCGACCACTCCTTGCTGAAGCTGTAACTGGAGGGTGCTCACTGTGAACCTGATTCTTAAGGACAAAAGGGTGTAGGGCTTAGGGCCTGCAGCAATTTGAAATATTAAGGCTGCTTTAGCGGCTTTAACGCTCAGCATTTAAGGCGTGGGGGTGTTACTTGCAGCCAGAGCAGAAAGATTGCATTAGAAGCTGGTGAGTGGAAAAAACAATACGCATAAGTCGGCTGGATTTTCCAGCTAGTGGTGCAGCTGCCGCGCCACGATCCTTCGTAAAACCAGAAAACCCGGCGGGGTCAGAACGCTGCAAGTTTGGCAGTAGGAGTTAGGCACCGATGTTGCGGGGCTTTTCAAAAGATGACTTGAGCATGGCCCGTAGAAGACAGCAAGTAGATGATTCCTTCATACATTCATTCGCTTATTTCATGCACCAGACCGTTCCTTCATTCTTATTCATTCCTCCATTCCATTCCATTCATGCATTTATTCCTTCATCCGTCCCACCGTCCCACCGTCCATCCATCCATCCATCCATCCATCCATCCATCCATCAATCCATCCATCCATCCATCCATCCAGTCAGTCAGTCAGTCAGTTAGTCAATCAGTCAATCAAATATGTGTATATATATATACATACAAATACAGACAGATGTATGGTTGAATGCTTTGTGTAGACATGTGTAAATACGGCTAGGGATGTTTCTCTAACTCTAATCCAACCAGAAGAGACCCTTGAATACTTGCAGCTTCGCTTTGCAAACAGACCTATACTCTCAAACGCAACAGCAGCAAGTGCAGGTACAGCTACAACAAAATACTACTTCGCCTTGGCCTTTGGCCAAGGGCGTCTGGAACAAGCTGACAGGATCCAGCCTTCTGCCCCTCTCCCTACCCTCTCCCCACACCGCAAGATTGCATCGCTCACCCCTCGCCGGGGTCCTGGGTCCCTCAAAAACTCCTCCACACCTTCTGGTTTCTGGGCCTCCAGGATTCTGGAGAGTGGGGGGGCAGTTCATCGCATGTGTTGTCCACCCCCAGCGGCCCCACCCCCCTCCACCCGCTGTCTTGGCTGCTTGCCAGCCCGGCCGCCAAGCATTGCATGGAATAATCCCGCTTTGGCGGACAACATCATCTTGACGGTTGCGACGCAGCTCACAGACGCCCCTGAACCTTAGACTCATCCGTCTCGTCCAAGCAGCTGTCCCCCAACTGTGCGTTCACTCGTGCGGTTCGATTCATCGACGGAACCTGACAGCAAGGCCCTCGTGCTCATGTGCCAGATCAGAGCTGTCTAGTGGAACCACATCATGACTATGCGGAGTTCCATGATTGCGGGGATGACCCACAGAATGACAACCCATTGTCACATGCTCCGAGCACAATTTACTACCCGCAAAAAATATATTGAGCCATGACACCCCCAAGCATTGGGCACGCTTCGCAGGTGTGAGGATTCGTGTGAGGATTGGTGTAGCTAGTGATGAGGACTGCTCAGACTTCCCTGTAATGGCAGCTTGCTGGACATTAGGCCTTGTGGTCTTTTGTCATGGCAAACCGCTATCGCTTTTGGGAACCCTCGAAGCGAAGACGGAAGGAAAACGTATGCGTAAGTTCTGCCGAGAGTTACCCCTGCAGAACAGGCCAATGCACCAGATAGTTCGCAAAACACGATTTAATCACGCTGGCACATATCTTTTGTGGACAGGTTAATGAGGACTCTTGCCACTTTGTGCCTGGGCGCCTTCGGTCCCAAGTCATGGGCAAGGACCCCGCTCAAATAGCCCAGGCTATGTGGGACTACCCATGCAGCGCCACGGAGTTAGGGGAGAGCAATACGGAACGAGCTGTGCCATGAAAACGACATTATGATAAGCCCATGATGAGACCAAGCCAGAGCTCCTGCAACTTCTGCATCTTGCACAGGGCTGAATGAATGGGCAAAATTATTGTTTCCCTCCCGCTTGGCTGTGATTCAGTGATGCATGCAGGGAAAACTGGAGCCCAATCATTTGGTTTCCATCACAAACCCAACTATGGCTACAAAGGCAAGGGAGTTCATTCAGCTGGAGGTTCGGTGTCTCTTAACCTGCCAAAGGAGGATTCAGGATGACAGAACAGCTTAGAGCGTGCAATGTCCGCTTCAGCCACCTCTCTCTGTCTCTCAAGCTGGGACCCAAAGGAAGTGAGGCGTTGCAACCTGGCATTCTGGTAGCTTAGACTCCTGAGATCTGTCCGCAGATTCTGCGCACATAGGAGCTTCAATCAGTTGTAGGACCGCATAGAAAGAACCGTAGTGTAACCCAAGCCCTGCCATCGTGAAAGCAAAGCTTGCTGTGCGTTGGAGGTTGCAGGCTCTAAGGCTTGGGGTTCAGCACCACATAAGAAGTTAATCAGCTAGAACTACCACCGTGAGTTTGATTCTGCAGAAAGCCTTCATATCAACTCACGCGTGCTTTCCCAACGTAGTCCTCCTATCAACTTTGCTGACTCTGCTACGACAGCGGCGATGCAAAAACATAACTGAAATGGCACCGGCAAGGGTGGGGAGGAGGAGGCGGAGGAGGAGGGATATGGAGCTGAGCACAACCACAATGACGACGACAGAGAGAGCAAGAAGAGTAGGGCGGAGGAGGAGGTGAACGACGACGACGACGACGATGACGACGACGACGAAGGGGAGGGCGACAGTGACTGCAAGTGGGGGCAGATGACGACGATGCTTACTATGAATAGGTGTGTTAGCCGGCTCGCCTTGACTGCGGGGGCTTTCGAGCGGGCTCCGGGTGTCGTCGTGGGAGGAGCCGTCAATCAACTGGCCGTCATGTCGCAGGTTCACAGTGTGCTACTTCAGGTTGTGCATGGCAGTAGCGGGGCTTAGAGTCTTAGGGGCTTGCAAATGTTCATAACTCCTGCAAGCTGCAGCATCCACTACAACATTAGACCCTTACATGAAGGCTGCGATAATGATTGCCGGCGTATATGCCCTTGGCCTTGGTCTTTCGATACGTACTAACCCAGAAGCGCATAGACCACGCTACTACCATCGCAGTGCTCGGCATTGCTGTGGATGATACCACCGAAGATCTTACCTTGATGACCCCACAATTCATGGCTACGCTACTTTGCGCCGTGCTCCTTCGTAAGCTGCTGGCTGCTTCGGCTGTCACTATTCAACATGCACCCGCGGAAGCATTCCCTTGTGCTTGCCTTGCGGCTTGGATATTCAAGGTATGAGGACTCTCGCAGTCTCGCAGCCAAGAGAGTTTGGTTTTGGGGTTGTGGAGCGTGAGCCAGGCACCGACAAACCACGAATGGACACCTGCCACTCTGATTGTTCAAGGCCCGATTCTTTCAAGCAAGCGCAAGTCCCGAAGACTGCTGCAGAACTCTGACTTCACAAACTTCAACTCTCAAACCCCAAGCTCTCAAGTGCCAAGGTACAAAACCCTAAACTCGGTGACTTGATGGCTGCAACTCTGTTGCGCGGTAGATTTTGTTGTTTAGAGCTGGTTCTTCTGGTATATAAATATCTCAGAACATTTTTTATATATGTATAGATTCGTCACATAATTATTAGATACTGGACATGTTGGCTTCCAGGCCTCAATGCAGAAAAAAGTCCTTAAGGCAGGTCGAAGGTGTCGATCGATCCCAATTATACATCCAAACACAGATGCGAAATCCTGAGCCCCTGACCCTTAGATCCCACACCCAGAGCCCTAAGCGATGAACCCTGCATTACCCTAAGTACCTCATGCCTTGGGAAGTACCCTAGACCCCAAACCATTATGATGCTGAAGCATACTACGGTCATGCAGGATTTTGCGATCAAGCGATAAGCCTAAGACCGCCACGGAGGACTTCAGCTAGAGGCTGCGCGACTGGGAGTTTCTCAATAAAATAGGGTCTAGGGTTTCGGATTGAAGGGCCTAAGGGTCGAAGGTTTAGGGGCTCCCCAGGGACACCGAGGTCGTTCGAGCAGAAACCCCACACGCTGACGCTGACAGCCTAATGTAAGGATGTAGAACCCGGCCTGGGCTGGGCACCAATGGACCCTAAAAAAATTAAACCCTCATGGACACCAACTATATAACCCCAGCTATATTCCTAGAAAGCCTTTTGTACCCTAACCGAAAATCATAAGAGATAAAAAATCAACTCGGGATGGCCTTGAGGCCCCCTTCCCGCATTCCATCCTCACCGCCTGCAAGGCTGAGTCATGGCTTATCTCAGAACAGGGACCATCCGAGCTTGTTTCTTGGCATCTATAGGATCTAGGGATTTCGGTTTTAGGGTTCGCAGATTCTCTCCAGGTTGAAGGGGGGACCGGTACCTGTACTCAAAATGCCTTGCATGTTTCGGGTTCGTCCTGCATTTGTAGAGGGTAAGCCCAAAAGAAAGGAGGACATGCAGGGATGGTGGGTTGCTTTGCGGCCAGTTATGGCTTCTGTCAGGAGCACGAAACCCACGCAAGGATTCTAGATAGGCTGTAGATAGGCTGAAGTAGTCTTGGGGAACATGACCTCATTCGCGAATGGGGGGCAGAAGGAAATGCTGCTACTTCTCTCACTAGGGTGGTAGTACATCAGCAGAAATTCCACACTAAGGAAGACGGCTCGGACAGCTAAGTCAGCTAAGTCATGTTTGGGCCCATGCAAACACAAAGTCTCATGTTTTGGCTTAAGCATCACTACGTGGCAAAATTGGTCAGGACTAATGCGACGGGAATCTGAGCTTGTTTCCATGGTTGTCCCTTTCGTTGACGCATGTATTGCTTCGTAGCAGGGAACCTCCAGGGATTGGCTAAAAGATATTTGCGCTCCTGATGACGAAGCACCAAGAAGGCCGTCCGTCCGACATCGGTCTGTCTTCTTCTCCCTCCATCCGTCCGTCCGTCCGTCAGACGCTCGCTCTCCCTCTCTCCTCTCTCCCCTCTCCCTCGCCTCCTCCCTCCCTCTCCCCCTCTCCACCCTTCCACACTCTCCTCCCCCTTTCCTTCTCCTCCTCCCTCTCCCTCCCCCTTCTTCTTCTTCTTCGGACTCTGCTGACCCCTCCCGCCCTCTCTCTCTCCAGATATACAGATAGAAGCACAGACATGCAGTGAACATATCCAAATCCATGAACAAGTCTAGAGCGCATGTGAGTGCAAAGCTTCCAATTGCAAGGAGCTTCCAAAGCTAGTCAGAGTATTTGTAATCTCTCAAACATGGCAGCTGGCAGAGTTCCGCATGTTTGACACCTTCGAGCAGCAGCGGCAGCTAAGACCCCTCAAGCACTCTTCATGGAACCGTGGGCCCCTGTGAAATTGTTAGCTTTTGGGCTACACCTCGAACTTGCAGAACCTTCCACCATCTAGAAACAGAAGCGCTGGCAACACAGGCAGCCACGCCAACCCCCTGACAATTCCAAACCCCAATCATCCAGGCCTGCCCCATACTCAACCAGGGAGATGGCAAGCTGGCGATGGCCCCATAAGCTGCGTGAAACGTAGCCTGAGATGTTTTGAGATGGTTTCCAGCAAGAACGGTGGTCCAAAAGGACATACTCCAGCCCAGGAGTGTGTCATTGATAGCTGGTGACTTCGACCTGGAATGGGCTGGATGCAGGCCATAATTATCAGGCAAAAGCGACTACACCACCCCTCCCCTCCAAAACAACATGAGAATCACTGTACATTGAGCCCTTAACCCAGCAGTTTCAACACTTTTTCATGTGGAGTGTTTCCTAGGTTAAGCTGAGAGTCCTGGTATGGATTTGGTCGCCTGTGGGCTTAAAGGGTTTTGGAAATTGTTGAATTACGCACCCAGTCCTTGTATGACTAGCTCAGGTACTACCCCGCATTCGGCATGTCTCAACACCTTACCACGACCCTTTTTAAGACGCCACATTAACTGCATGCCCTAAATTTTCCCTACAGGAAGCGAAGCACAACATGCGACGTGGCATTGTTCAAACAACTCTGCGGGGATTGTCTGACGGTATGGGGAAGGCGCAGCAACAAAAAGGTTTGGGCGGCGAGCAGGGCTGAAACCTTAAACCCTGAACAAGGAGCCCTTAGCCCTAAAACGGTAAAAACAACATATTAATCATAACAGTAATAATACTAAAAACCATAATCGTTATACCCATGCTTTGCCCATTCCCCTTGAGGACGCAGTACACCAGTTTTGTGTCCAGGCAGCACTCAGCCTTTGCCTTGATCCCACCAGCCAGCGTGACCTAGGAAGCAGGTGGTAATATAGGGTAATATAGGGTAATATAGGGTAGTATAGGGTATATATAGGGTAATATACGCTAATATAGGGTATATATAAGGTAATATAGGGTATATAGAGGTTATATTGGATTCTATGGGGGTGGGTTCAAGGTAGGTTCTTTTGTGCTTTTTAGGGTCTATCCCCAAGTCGCTCGTCGGGCTGAACGGAATTTTGAGAGGTTTTGTGGGATTTGGGATGTTGGGATTACATACTCTCGTCAACATTATACTTGGACCAAGCTGGGAGCCGGGATAAGCCGGGCATATGAAGAGAACCTGTTTGAAGCAGGACCCAAACTTGTGCCCAAAGTGCTGGACCAGTCATGCGCAAACCCCACTTAGCCTCTTCCCCTCGTGGTTTCTGATACAAATGTGGCCGAACGAGATGCTCCATGTCACCCATCCTCAAGCTCACCAGACAACAACAAAAACTCCTGAACCTGCCGAGCTACTGTCAGTGGCGTTTTATGCGCCATAAAGCTCAGCTGCGTGTCCACCTGGGGCGTCTTAACCCATAACAGCCTAGAATTACAGACATGTGCCGAGAAAGACGATGATGACGATGATGCCGTCAATGATGGTTGTAGTGGAGGTGTCGCTGGTGGTGCCGGTGGTGGCGGTGGTGGCGGTGATGATGGTAGGAGGAGAAGGAGAGGCAACCAGAAAACGAAGAACAGGATTGCCAGAAGGACTGCTTCACACAGACCGTCTCCAAGGGTGACCTCATCTTCTTGAAAAAGATTGATAACCACGGGGGCTTGTAAGGAATGGAAAAGAACATGGAAACTACTCATTTTCATATGCGGGGACATTATAGGGGTCATGTACTTTAACGAACAACATAGCCAGATGCACCGCCATTAATTGCTGTCCTTCGCCGGACTTATGATGCGATTCCTAGGGTTGAAATTCATGTAACAGGTTATCAAGTTCTTTGAAAGCATCTAGTGGTCCGCTTCGCAAACTCAACATTCTTGCGCAGCAAAATCCTGCAAACCCTAAAACTGAACCGCCAACCCCAAGCCCTCATCCCTGCAACCTACGCAGGCCTGCTTGGCGATCTGCACCAGGCGGCGCCTTTCCTCTGAAGACCCCACGGCCTGGCAGGCGCGCGGGCTTAAATGATTCAGGGTTCAGGGGTCCAAGCAGAACCGTAAATCCAAATGATCACGGAATAGGCTGTCTGAAGGGCCCACCCCCTAAGCCCTCCCTTAAATGCTAGCGCTACCCAGCGATAGAACCTCCAAGTTGAGCCAAGTAGGCTATCACCGGGTTGCCATGTGCCATCAGGACGCAAGTTGCAATCCTTGCAAGTCCGATTATTTACAGCCCCGTTTTGGGAACATGCTGAAAGGGGGTTGTGCTGGGGGTTTAGGGTCTAGAGTCGTCGGTCTGTAGAATTTCAAAGCAGGCTGCCCAGCCCCTCACACATCTGACTCCGTCTCCAAACGCATTGCACAAAATACTGCGTACTCAAGGCCTATGAACACCCGAACACTTACTTCCCAACGCAGGATCCTCTACCTTGAACACTCAAGTCCCGAATACCTCAAAGCCAAAAAAAATCCCCAAGGCCCTTGCATCCAGCCTGTCATACCCGGCTAATGTAAGTGTAAGGGCCTAAATGATTAGAATGCAGTCCTTGGGGTATTATAATTAAGCGACACAGATGCAGAAGGGTGTCGAAGGGGTTCCACTACTATTCATCTTAGGCTTCTATATTCAAGGAGTGTCCTCGCACTGAACCACCCACTTGCTTCAAGCTCACAGTACCCCGATACCTGAAAAGGTTTCGCCCCGAAGGCAAAGAATAAAGCAAAACCCTGAAACCACCAAAACCCAAGGCCCCGCACGCCCCCAAGCCCTCAAGCACTATGTGAGTAAAGCGACACCAAAGCCCCTACCCCCCAAACACCCTAAGTATAGGCATATTGTGGCAGACAGGTGTGAACTCGACTGGTCATTCTAGCGGGGACTATGGGATAAAGCCTGCAATAACTCGGGCATTTCCCTACCTACTTCCAGAGCCTCCTGGAGGAAGTCGCTACGTCCAGCGCGCAGGCCTGTGATCCTGAGCTTACAGGGCTGGAGAGTTTGCCACTTACAGGCGCTTAGTCGCCCCTACCCAGTAGCAGTGCATGCTATGGCTGCTCTTCTCATACGTAGATTCCACCTATTATCCATCTGTTGCTAAAGGAATGAAAGAATATGAAAGGTCCTTTCATTGGAAAGTATGTTGTACGCAGGGACACAGAATTTACTGGTCAGTGGCAGCTGGATGGTTTGAGGCTTGACGTTGAAAAGTTGAGGGTTGAGGGGCATATGTCCTAGTAGGGTAGGCATGTGTTGATTCGAGCAGTCGGCTGGGTACGTTACCCTCTATGGGTTGCTACGAAAATATACAAAAATGTCATCCCACTTCCTGTTAAGATGCTTGGTGTTGCTAGCCTCGTGTCCGCGATGCAGTCGGCTGTGTGGTTGCTCACTATTTCATGCCCGGGTTGCAGCAAGAACCCACCAATTTTTGTGTGGTGATCCTGAATACAACCATGCCAGATCAGAAAAGAGGACACTGTGCTTCTTCCGGTGCTTTTCCATGCATATGTAAATGCCACTCTGTCAGGCAAGGTGAAACCTAAAAGCGAACCTGGCAAGCCCTGAACCCGTCTTGCTTCCTGATGGCTCTTGGAGGCTCAGGTTGGGAAAGAGGTGGGTTTGGGCTTGCCAGGAAAACTTAAGTTGCTTGTGCTGCAGGACTCACATGAATTGCAATCAGAACCTCAAGTCTGACGTGCGTTTCCATGCACAAGGTCACATGGAGGTTCTCCAAAATCTTGGGAGCTATGTAGCATGAAGGGGGACCCGATTTTCAAACAGCGGTATTAAATAAGGCGACACCTGCCCCTCATAAGACTGGTGGAGTCTCCTGCTTGTCGCTGTTCGTTCCGTGGCGACTGAATCCTCTCTCTATCCTCGTATAGGAACTCATAGAACCCTAAACTGTCCTTTAGAAGTGAGGTTTTGATGCCGACTCGTGCATCGCAACTGTTCTGTCGGCAGGTGCAGGCTGCAGAGATGATCTTTTTGAAAGGCTAGTGGTCAAGATGCTCAGAGCTTTGCTCCAGAGGTTGTACACCGGGGGTTAACTGCCTGTTGCAGTCATTATGAGGAACCTGCAGGATATACTAAATTCATACTCGGAGATACGTTATAAGAATATAAGAATCCTGAAAGGAGGTGCACAACCTTCAAGGCACATCTCCTTCGCGCAGGGCTTGGAGATTTTGCAAGGTCATATATACATGTCCGTCGCTCTTTGCCTTATGTTGACACACCCGAAAGGCAGGCAGCGGATACATGGTGCAACAGAAAGTCGTTCTAACAGACAACAGTTCATAATCATCACAGTGAGAGTGAAATCCTGAACTCTAAACTGGAAATCGTTCCTGAATGCTTTAGATACCGTCACACATTCCTGGGCTCGAACCTGCATAAAACAAGTAAGAAATATGCTTTGTAAAGTCCACGTGAATCCTACACACCTTCCCTCGGCAAGCGCACGAAGAACAGCGCGCAAGCCAATCCTCCAAACGGTATGGGTTGGTAGCGGGATGGGATTTCAGTTCTGCTGCACTCAATTGGGTCATACTGGGCTGCTGTTAGGGAACTTAAGCTGAGTTCCCATAATGTGTATATAGTCAATACTAGGGTTTCCCCAATATAGAAACTAAACAACAACCCCGTATAGGGGTGATTCCAGATCGATGGTCTATATTGTTATAGTGTATGGGATCGTTTTTCCTCTTCTTCCCTAGCGAGAATCATTGAAATTGCATGACTACATTATATAACCCCAAATATAACCCGAATAACCCCAATATAACCCCACATGACCCCTCTATAACCCGATTTTAACCCCAAACTAAATGTGCGCGGATCGATTTTTTTACATCTAGGTCAGCTCCTCAACTCATGTAGCCCCCCGTCAGCCTGGAAGCAACGTCTTAACGTTGGGTCCTGCCCCCACCCATGAACAAACTACGTAATAATAGGGGCCACATGAAGGGCCCTATATAATTTCATAATCTAAATACTATCCAACTGTTAATGAGGAGGGGCAGTACCCAATCCTTACGCTTGTTCATCCCTCCTTTTGCCTTACTTGGCTTCAATTCTCCTAGGGTGGCCTCGTCCATCGCAAAACTCCAGAGTCTGAGCAGGCTTGCAGTATCATCTTACCTTTGGTTAGTTGGGAATGAAGGAACGGAAAAGAAAATGGAAACTACTATAATAGGTTATATAGGGAATAAATGTAAGGATCCTTCCCCTCATTCCTAGCTAAGCAAAGGTAAATCATTCACTCACAGTTACTCACAGAAGGATCACTCGAGGCCCTTTTCTGAAACTCGCCAAGCAAGCCAAAAACCCTTGCTTTGAAACCTCCAAGTCCATCGTTCTGCTGCTAGAAGAACTCCTCTTCTGAAAAAAGATAGAATGGGGTTACATGGGGTCAAGCCGTGTAGGGGTGGTAGAAGTGAAGAGATATAGATATAGTAGAAGCATATGCATACGCAGGCCAGAAGTCAGGAAAGTGCCAGTCTAGGGCTTGGGTTTCACGCTTGTAGGCTGCTGTCAAATCCATGAGCAGCACTGAGGCAAACCAATACGAACCAAGCAGCTCCGCGACCTAACAAAGGACAAAGTTCGAGCCACTTACATTGTAACCGTTGAAGACCTATACCTCGTATCTGGGAGTTTCCCTAAATAGGGGGACCCCAAAATACTATAATCCTTATTATTATGGGGCCCAAGCAAGGTACCCCTAAGTTTGGGAAACCTTAGACTCCTACTTTTAGGAAACCCTCGTCTAGCCCTTCCCACCTGAAAGAAAGCCAAAGGTGTGGTGTTCAGCAGAGGTGGTGGACGAAGTGCATGCCTCACAGGGCTACATGAGCTATAGTCTAAACTCCTTCAAGGGGAGTATCTAGGGTTTGGGGTTTAGGGGCGCCATGTAGGGTATTATATATTAAGGGGATCCTTCTTTGATTTGCTTCTCCTTCCTTTTAACACGCAAAAGCCAAGACCTCACCCAAAACACTAAATGCTGACTCTCAAACCGTGCCCTTCTAGCCCTTGAGCCCGGCACATTAACTCCTAGACTTCAAACCAGCAACCTTGGTGAAAACTCTTGGACATCTTGAAAGAAGACATGGAATTCTCTTGAAAGACCCCCACAGCTTATACAAAGGTATGGAAGAGCCATAGGAGACTAACCGCCCTATCAAGCTCTGACACTGGCAGCCTAAGCCCCAAACTGAGGAAGCGCCTCGTAGAGCAAGTCGGGAGTGGAGCCGGCCCCATGCACCAGCAGCGCACTGCTGTAGCAAGATACCACGCCAAGCACCTGCTCTGCCAATCGTACTTCTAAGCCATCTTCGCTTATCCGTTGCATGCAACGAGCCGTAAGCGTTCTGTTAAAACGCGCCCAGCGCTCGCCTGCATGTTAGTGTGGAAGGTTTGGGATCACTGGCAAAGGGAGATGCGGGCGAAAAACGTATTTAGCAACCAGCTCCTTTTTGAACGCTTGCTGTGCGAAAGCGCATGACAGGGCCCGACGTGCCTACGAAGCTTAGATTTCAGACGGTCCGGAACCCTAATGACAAGACGTGTGCTTGATGGAAATGTTTGGTCCCTGTTGGGGGTTTGCTAAAACACGCTTCCGAAACGTGCTCCTTTGCCCGAAGCATTAAAGGATTTGGATGCTGCAAGGGGCCAAACTTTGACCTGGGCAGCGGAGAGCGGTTATCCCGGACCTGTGCTATTGAACACCCAGAAATCCCAAAGATCAGAAAAATCCCTTGCTAAGCTAAGCTATAGTAGTCGCATATATTATCCTGAAAACCTAAACAACATGGTAGTTTCCTTTCTCGTCCCCAGTCCCCAAAATATCCCAAAACCCTTATTAACCCTAAACCCCTTAACCCAAAACGCCCAAACCCCCAAACCCCTAAACCCCTAAACCCTCGAGCCAGGCACCATGAGCAAGGTGCTGACTGGCACGTCACCACGTCTGAGCAGAAGCGCCACCAGAAGTCCTAAGCTCAACACCGGGTCTTTATAATCCTGAATCCCCTCCCCCTAGTATTAAACCCCCCCAGGGTTCCCCTCCCCTGATATTAAACCTCCCCACTCCCTAATATTCAATACTCCCAATATACTCTAATATACCACCTCATGGGAGTATTGAATATGGGGGGGTGGGGGGGTTTTATAATAGGGGAGAAGATAAATCCTCAATCAAGCAGGATCTCTATACTCCCCTTATGACCCCTGCATATCCCTAGGGTCCCTTGTAATCTTGCGAAGGTTGGAGGAGGTAGAAACTAAAATGCAATCATAGTCATACAAACAACGGTGTAGGAAAACAACCTGGGACGTGAACATGATGCTAGGATCTCATGTTCGTAATGAGGGCTTAGGAATCGACATGTACCAGCAGTTTACGTCTCGACTGTAGCTGCGAACACAAGACTTGAAAGAGATGGAACAATATCCTGCTACTTCTGCACGTTCGATTGCGGTGCTATGAAAACTGAGAAAACATCCCTAATTCAAAGCTCAAACCCTGCTTTGAGAATGCCGGAGATCCCAAGTAGCCGCAAACGACCCCGCTGGCTCCTGCATGGAAGGCCTTGGGCTTAGCACTTTGGGGTGTTTGACGTTTAAAGGTACGTAAACCAGTTGGAATTTGTGAGGTTTTTGATTTTTCACGCCTCGGGCCCTTAAGACCTTACAACTGCACGACTGACAGCTCCGGGCATCCACACAAGAACCAAGCTAATCCACAATGCAGAAGAACATCATCTGAGCTATAGTCTAAAGTCCTATATCCCCCTTAGTAACCCCTGTAACACTCCCCTACATAATCCCCTATATACCCCCCCCTTTAAGGAGTTTCGACTACGGAACATCTGGCGTAAGCCTTGGCATCTATCATCCTTTAGCAGCACCTCTGCTCGCTGACTTGGGCTTGGCTGTTTCATTATCTACTGGGGAGAGGGGAAAGTTGGTGGAGCTGAGTGAGGATCTCTTTCTGCCTGGGAGGAGGAAGAAGAAGGGGGGCAATAGGAGTTTTAATAGCCCCCTACAGTAAGGCTCCTTTAAGGACACTTACTGAGAGGGGAATATCCCAAACGATATCCCCCAACTCGCGAAAGCATGAAGCACGAGAAGTCCCAGTGCTCTCCAGGGTGCCTACAAGCAAACCCTTTGATGAGCCACACCCCCATTTATAACACCTACCCGTTCGCCATAAAAAGAATGTTTCCCCTGATATAGAATGATACTATGCCGGGGCATTCATTCTCAGCAAGGGGGAGGCAACTACTTGTGCTAACTTCCAATCTTTACCACTGCTTGGTCTGAATAAATCTGCTCCACGGATCTTCTGTTTGCTCAGGAATGACCGTCACGCTCATCCCGACATGTGGGCTTTTCCATATATTCCTGCCTCCACGACTAAACACCTTCCACCCCAGACTTGAAGCTCCCTACAAGAAACCTTGTACCTTGAGAGTACACTTATAACATTAGGGGTTGGGCAACTTGGGGGAGGAAGCTACGCATGCTGAGATCCGAGTAGCTGGTCTGGCCAGGCACCACACCTTGGCGTGCAAGGAGATTTTGGAGCTTCCCAAAGAGAATCCCTCTAATAATGATTTAAGATATAGGTCTATGATCCTTTTAAGGCTGCATAATCCCTCCATCATCCTTGTCTCCCTCCATGCTGAACGAGCCCCTACCAGGGTGTGAAGTTTCAAGTTCAGGGACCAGGGGCATGCTAAATGCTGGGCAGACAAGATGGGTAGTTGTTAATTCTGGGAGTACACTTGAGGGGCCAGATGATCAAGTCACATTGGTTTTCTGTTGGGGGATTGGGGCTGGGGACTCCAGGTTAGATCAGCTTCCACGGATTCGGCTTTTGCCCGCTTTGGGTTGGATGCCGTTTTGCATCAACCTAGAACGTGACATTGTGGGACATTCTTGACATGCCTGCATAAGAGGTGTCATTGCGGGATTCGGGATTCAGTGGCAGGACACAGGCTCAACACCTACTGAGAAACAGTCTGCTACCCCCCCGACCATAAAACGGCGTCAGCCGTTCCATCGATGGAATGGCTGAAAGCCCTAACCCTTTCCTAATGTCCCCCCAAGCTCGTTTTACTTGTGAGGGTCCTTGAGTTATGTCACTTCTAGAGCTTCTACCTTGCATTGCCATGCTATTCATAGCAAGCCACGCAAAAGCCGCTGGTCACCGCGATGAATGCAGAAGCAGCAGGAAGGTTGACAACCTTCTCTGGGTCAGTCGATGTCCGTAGTAATGTGCATGGCTTTGAGTTGTGCTTCCAAGAAAACTGAGAAGGAGAACGCATGCCCAGTTGGAAGATTCTCGTCTTTGAGGTTTCGGAAAAAGAGTGGACTGGATATGGGCAGCAGCCCTGCTGCCTAGCCAAATGATATGATGTCCTAGTCTGAAAGCATGTGCCCTCGCCGCAGAAACCAGCTCGTAGTGTGCAGCAAGGATCCAGTTCTGCTAAGACATGCTTCTGAACCCCCCCATATTCGAGAATCCGCAGGATGTCATGCTGCACCCTATAGATCTCTTCTGGGCTGAGGAGAGAATGCTATTTCGTAGGTTCTGGATTCAGGTCAGGTCGCATCTGTGGTTCCATCACAAAGCACCAGGCCCAAACAGAAACCTCCACATACTAGGCTCCGTGAAAAGCGTCAACCTAAGCCATCACCCCCAGTTGTCAGGATCCACTGGGCGAAAATGAAAAACAACTAAGCCTAGAAACTCTGATCATTCCTTAGTCCAGGACCCATCCTCTGAGCCCTTCAACCCAAGAAAGCTGTTCCATCCTGATGCAAACAGAAACTAATCACTACGAAGCTCATGACTCTACATTCCCTTGGAGCCCAATCAACTAAATTCAGTTCAGAGACTTAAAATCCTAGACCCCTCCGAGACTATCCTCTACACCCAGAACCCAAAACCCTAAATCCCTAGACCCTACACCCAAAACCCCAAAGTCTTACACCCTAAACCCTAAAATCCTTGGAAGAGGCTCCCCTGCTCGAAGTGCGCAGGCGGCAAGCAAAGCTAAAGCCACTGCATTCCTAAGCACTTCTTCAGTGCAAGACTTCAGGTTCTGGTTTTTGTTATAGTACCGGAAAAAAGAGGTCTTATACTGGCAGATAGGGTACAAAGGTCTAGGCCTTGACCTTGCCAAAAAAAAATCACGTCTCAAGCTGCAGCAGTGCTCTGGTAATTTTGCTGCTCAGAAGACGGTCTGGCGGTCTGTGCGGTTTCCCCAAATTTGGGGCACCTTCTTAGGGGGCCTAGTAAGAAGGATAATTGTATTTGGAGGTCTATATTGGGGTCGCCGAATTTAAGGGAACCACCATTTGAAGTTGTCAAAAGGGCAGTTACCACAGGCCTTAAACCCAAAGCCCTACACGCCTATTACTGGCATTCACTGGCAGCTTTTTAACTGCCTGGACTCAGGGGATATCATAGGCTGCCAGGCTGCACTACCACTAGTATCACCTGAACCCAAAAAATATGTATAATAATGGCCTTTTGGGCAATTTCTAAAGGTTTTGAGCTATTACTTTACCTACTTTTGAGGTGCCATTATTCTTAGGGATTCCAGGGACGCTAAGGGTACATCTAGGGGATGTGATAAGTATAAAAGGATCCCAGGGTTAGGGGCCCATACTAGGGGCCCATGGTTTCAACCTTTGACTCTGCAGTCCCAAATAATTGCCCACACTATTTGTGAGTCTGCTTGAGGCTCCCTATACCATGATTATGCAAGGAATCTGGGACTGTTATATTGGTGAAACAGGCTTCTATTTACTAGTACTTCTACCACGATTTACGACATGTTCTACTAGTACCATCTAGTCTTGTCCTATCTTGTACCATCTAGTACTATCACTAATAATCACGACTATTACTACCGTTGCTGCTAATACTGCACATTACATTGCCCGAATTCTGAAACCCGGCACCCTAAACCCATTATAGTAGTGTCCATTTTCTTTTCCATTATCACTATATAATCCCTATATAACCCCTATGATATAGTAGTTTCCATCTTCTTTTCCATTATCGCTATATAACTCCAACATAACCCCAGTCGGGTATCATGGGCCCATGACTGCCTGCGGACATGCCGTCCATGGTGGGACTTTGACTCTTGCCATGAAATGGTGGATGGCATAAATCCTGCATGGCCCTAATTACCTTCTCCAGTTACAATACACTAAGGTGATGCAGGATTATTAGCAAATTACTCCCAAGGAGGTCCTCTCATCAACAACTCTAGATCCTGAATAATATACATCATATGCCTCAATAGCTCTACCCTGAAACAAAGCCCAGATTCCAGCAGAAATGCGGCCAAGAGGAATGCACAAGACCTGCCAGCTTGTCATGGAGAGAGGCTTCAGGTCTGCTTGCTGGCTTGTTAATGTAGACCCCTGATTAATAAACCCCCTTCCCTTCGTAGGGATTGTACTAGGGATCCTAAAATTACGACCCTCAAAAGGAGGGGGCGTATTAATGTCGGGTCTACATTACCAGTCACCTTGCCTCAACTTTAATTCAAAGGGTGTTGAGTCTTGATTATGTGATCTTGCACAGGCCTGAGGCTGTCAGGAATGGGCGCAGGGTTTGTCACAAGGGTTTGGAGAGAGTCAGCGGCTAGATTCACCTTCAGCAACGAACGACAACCAGCACAAGCTGCGCTTGCGATCGGTTAATGCTTCATGGCATCTGGAAATTCACATTCCCTGGATGTCTCGCTCGAATACGGCATGTTGGAGTGGAAAGCGAACTTGTTTTTCGGCGATCATTCCGCACTTCAAGATTTGGGGGGGATTTGTCAACTCAGGCGACACAGGGGTGGCCTCAAATCCCGAGGCATCAGGCTCCCTGGAACAAAGCCCAAAATCTCAGGTGCCACGTTATGCATCGCCCTACGAGTAGGCTCCAAACAGCACATTTCTGTGGTAAAGTTCAGAAAAAGTTTGTTAAGCCGAGGGATGCGTTTTGCCCGAGATCTTGGGTCCGGCCCTTACCCACAGGGGATAAAGGTATTTATGCCAGATCCTCATATATGCATATTGCACCACGATTACTGGGTGGGGGCCCAACCCAGCATACATCCCCGAAAAGCTATGTTGCAGGTTTTAGTTGCTGCGTGCTTAACGTCGACAGCGAACAGTTGTTGGCTCAGGGTCATGAACCAGCCAGTACACCCTTTGTCTCCCGCTGATTCCTAGATACTTAACTCGACAAGGTTCACGTCCAAGACCTCAAACAGAAGCCCAGAAGTTCAGTGCGGATCGATCCAATGAACCATTCACTGGAGTATAGGCTTCTTAGGCTTCTGGTCATGCAAGGCTTTGTCTGCGCAGAATAACCTCCCCACTTTGCATCTGCGCGGCAAGCGAAAAGCACCCCTGGCAGGCCCTGCCATGTGCGCGGGAGAATGCCTTGTCAAGCTGAAGTCACGGCAACAATCCCACAAAAACATGTGGCAAGCCCTCGCTAAGTACTCGCACTGGAACCTCTTCGGTCACGAGTACTTGGCAACACCTTGGCCCTACATGCGTTTTGAGCACTTGCAAGCCTTTCAAATGCTACTGAACGCCCCTCCCCTGTTGACCTCGCGGCTGCTCACATCTCTATGATGTATAGGCAGAGGGTTCAACATCAAAATGACAGCATTGGCCAGGCACAGGATCCATGTGTGCGTGTGCGCACTAACAAGCATTTCCGTTTCGAGACATCGCTGCATATCCAGGAAATCGCTAGGTTGAGGGGCTTGCAAAGTTCGCCTTGCTCATCCTGCCTTGCGCAGCAGTCTTCACGAAGATTACATGCCTCCTTGCTTCCCCTGTTGTTGGAAATTTATGCTGGACAGCTAGAGTGGAGGAAGAGAAGTTTGCTTCTTAAAGAAAGTGCATGCGGACATTATCACGATCATCATATCCATTGCTACCATGACTGGACATGCAGACGAAAGTTCTACGTGGATGTCTTTCAGCACGCGAAAATGCCAGGATGAGGGTAGGATGTACCTTTATCAAGCCAGATGAGGTTTTTGAAGATGCTTGGAGCTGTAAGGGTCTAAGCCCATGCGGACCTCATGATTGGATCATCAAGGAGCTGTCGGCTCAAAGCGACTCCTTTGGAACTGCAAGCAAGAATGCTTGGTGTATGTCACGCAGCGGATTCTAACAACAAGGCTCTCCTTAGTTGAACTCCGTCTACACTGTAAGAGCTACATCAACCCTCCTGGTGCTATATGTGACTTCTGTCCCTAGATCCTTCACATGGGAAGCTTGTCAAATTCATGGGTCCTTGTCTGGCGAAGATCGTAAAACAGGCAATGCATTTTTTGGGTGGGGGCAATCTTGTTTCGACCGAGGTATCATACAATCGCTCTAAACTCCACAAAATCCCTCTGCCCCTCAGAGCCCTACTCATTTCCTTCATAAACCCTGAACCCTAAGTTCAAGCTGAGGCACTAAGCCGCCGCACGGCATCGGGAGCGCAGGCAGTGAGCGTGGCCATGGCAAGGATCGCCTGAAGCTAAAGGCGAGCAACAGGTTTAGGGTGTAGGGTTCAGGGTTTAAGGCAAAATCATGTAGGCTTTTTGCAAAGCACCATTGTTGTCTGAGCCAGTAGGAATAAGCTACGATGGGATATTGCCTGGTAAAAGACCGTGCGCCCCTGAATATAATCCGTTCCTGCCCCCCTTTGTTAATGTTCTCATTATTTTGCTTATTACTATGGCGGGGATGAGTATCCTAAGGCTACTAACAAAAGCTTGCCGGTGACTGTGATGCTCAAGCTGTACCAAGGGACAGGTCCCACCATCCAAAGCCGTGAGGCCACCCGACGAAATTGAGGCTTCGGTTGCCCTGTCACGGATACAGTCCCCCTTGAGTAGATATAATTCGGGGCATATGGGGATCTTATGATGATCTACCCAAAGCCATATGCTATCTACTTAAGGGGGGCCATACTTCTTTGATTTGCATGGTGCAAGGCAGCGCAAGGACAATGCTATGAGATGACTCGAAGAGCTTGGTGCTGTTGGGTTTGGGGCCTCATATGGGGGTTTCCCAAAATTAGGGGTACCTTTTTGGGGAAACTACCGTATAGGGGTTGAATCTTGGGATTTGGGGCCGAATCTGCCGCGACTCCCTGATGAAACCTAGCAAAGCTTTAAGCAAATGCGCCTGCCGCCAAGTTTGCCTGGACCCTTTCATAGCGCTTCCTTGCACACGCTACCTTAACGGCTTATCATAAATATGGCATAATAAAATCTGATCGTCCTTGTCGTTTCAAGTGGCCCTTCACACAAGGTGGGTTCCAAAAAAAGGGTTCCCATTTGCTTGTGAGGAGTCCCGCTCCCGCAATACTGAGGCGAATATGACAAGGGAGATTTCTATTTTGGAAGACACACCCACAAAGCTCCGGAGTCCTTCAGCAGGGGCTGAGGCTGCTCGGCCCCGGCGTCGGCAGAAAGCCGCAGCAGCCTCAAGGCACAAAGACCTCAGCGAAGTTTTCAGCACGCGCAGGGCACTAAATCCTAAACCCTAAGCCCCATATAACCCCATATGGTCCCAATATAATACATTCCCTATATAACCGTATATAGTCCCAATATGTTGTAGTATATGCCCTATATAACCCTAAATAGTCCCAATCTGATATATACCCTATATCCCCCTTTTAGGAAGACTGACATCACGCAAGCTTCAATGGGGATTCTCTCGTGAACTCCTAACTGTCTTGGAGTTTCTGAAGCCGAACTCCCTACGCATTGCGGTTCATATCAATACCTGATCAAATGAAAACAATGCAGCCTTAAATCCCTAGACTGATTCCACTCGAACCCGCCCTGAAACGATACAACGCGGCCAAATCCACCGGTAAGCCACTTCCATGCAATGAGTTCCATGCCGCCCTAATGTCATGAAAATGCCACATCCCTACAATCTCTGCGTTGACCCTTTGTCCATGGGCCCGTAACAACTTGACAACTCTCCATCCAACAAAATGTGCCTTGAACACAGAACACCAATATGGGGTGTCATATATAAGCCCTTCCATTTTCTTGCGCATGTGATTCTCCCTTGCGGGGAGTAATGTTTCTATCTAATCCCTGATAAACACTATATACAGGAAACCTAGACTGAAACCCACATGATGTCCGGGTGGCAAAATGATCAATAGCACGGCGATCAACTCTCTTTCCGAACCCGTAGCCTAGGGAAATCGATGGCATCAGGGGGATTCACTAAGTACTTATAAGCAAAGGGGACAACTGGAGTTGTTGTATGCTTTGTAGGGGTAAGAAGTACGTGTGCTGAGTCTTCCTGACCCTCCAAATAGGTTCGGGATTTACATGGCTTCGGGAATCCAACTTCAATTAAAAGGAAATACTGTCCGACGATACTCCAGGGCTTGGTGGAATCAACGCTTAAATGACTAGAGGCTTCATGCTCAGGGGTGTTCAGGTGCCGCAGTTCTGGGATGTAAGCCCAAACCCTAAACCCAGAGGTTACTTCGGAGTTCTGGACTTGAAGAACCTGTGCCTTGGGTTGGGCTACAGCCTTAGGGTTGCCAACCCTTGGATCCTGGGAACTCTCTAGAAACGAGGCAGCCAAGGTTGAGTAACCCCCTCCCCTGATATTATACCCCCCACCCCCCTAATATAAAGCACCCCCCAATATACTATATATAATATATCACATTGGGGAGTATCTGATATTAGGGGTGTGGGGGGGCTTAATGTTTGGGCGAGGGCATCAGATATTTGGACATGCGCGCGCAAGGCACAAAAAAGGTTAGGACCCTATGGAAGAAGGGTACGAAGGCAATTACACGAGTAAGCATGGCTGGCTTGTTTCACGCTGGCAGCTATCCGGATATGCAGGGGTGTTCGTGCTGCTGGGGCGGTTGTGATATGGCGCGACCTAAGCTTTCAAGATCAGTCGTCATCACAAAAACCATGAGACTTCCCTGAGGGTAGCCAACAAGGGGGTTTCTCAAAATTAAGATTCCTTTCTTGGTGGGCCCCAGACAGCCTACAAAAGTTTGTAACCTTCAGGGTGTCAGGCGGGAACCCTGCTTGAATCTGAGAAATACTATAGTCATATGGTCTGCAAACCCCACGCCTGAAATCCTAAGCCCCGAGTCCTGAATCAGGAACTTCTGAAGCTCTAGACGGTTCCCCAAAATGCTACACAGATGTCTAGAATAGGGTCTGGGCATATGTTAGAAGACAAGTTCAGAAGGGGTATGAGAAGCTTATTATGGTAAGCATTCTAGCTACACTATTCATCCAGGCCACTACATAATCCAGTGCCCATCACGTTTTTTAATGTTCTTGTCCACTTGGTTCTCGATTATAAAACCCCAAAAAACTGTATAAAACCCTGTGGAACCCTTAGATATAAACCTACAAAACCCTATAAAACTCTACAAAACCCTACATAACCCTATGAAACCCTATGATACCACCATAAAACTCTGTAGAACCCTGAGTACTATAAGCCCAGGCAAGGCAGCAGCGCTCCACACGGCGAGCGCGCTGCCCAGGAGGGCGCAGCTCGTGGAGGCCTGTGTTGCTGTTAAGGAACTTAATTTAAGATACTAGATTGGGGTTTAGGATTTAGGGTTTAGGGGTTTAGGATTTAGGGTTTAGGGTTTAGGGGTTTAGGGTTTAGGGGTTTACGGTTGAGGGTTTAGGGTAGTTAGTATATTGGGGAAACCCTATATGGGTTGTAGAGGGGTTAAATACTATTATTAGGGGATATTATCGCCCTATAATGGAGACTCACATGGAAAAGAAAATGGAAAGTCAAATGAAAATTGTGGGAATATAGGGATTAAAGGAACCTAGCTTAAGTTACTAAACTGGGGAAACCCTATTACCCTTCTCTATATACCCATTATGGTAACTTCATTTAAGTTCCTTAACGGACCCTAAACCCTTTTGCATCTGGCTTGCAACGACTCTGCCAGGCAAACAACTAACCCCGTCACCTCATTTAATGAGGAAGCGTCTCATGCGCAAGGGCCAGCTGTCTGGAATGATCTGAAGTGAGAGAACAATCTAAACCCTAAACCCCTAAACCTTAAGTTCCTTAACTGCAACCCAGAGGCGCGCTGCAGCTCGGCCCCAGGTGGGCCTGCTGCGGTTTGGGGCTTCAGGGGTTTGTCAAAAGTCAAAGGATGAGGGGGATGTATTAGGAGGACCCCCCACCCTGTAATAGTGACTAAGGGATACTAGGGATTATATTAGGGTCCTATTATATCCTTATTATACCACTATTACAGGGAGGAGGTCCTCCTAAGGGTTGTAAGGGGCTTGTGAAATTCAAGATGAGAGGGATTTACATGTGGTTTGTCAAAAATCAAGGAGTTGCATTAGTTTTCAGTTAAGGATAAGAAGGAGTTAGGGGGGTGTCCAAATGAAAGGGGGGGCACAGGGGATTGCAGGGCTTCGGAAACTTAAAGAGGCTACAGGGACTTTCAGGTTTTAAGGTTTGGCTGTTTTCCGAAGTAGCCTTATAGGGACTCCTGGAATATCAGGCGACTACAGAGGGATGCAGGCGAAGACAGCATACGGAATACAGTAGGGTTCAGGGTGCCTTACCAAGTGTGCTACCCTACCTGGCACGGGGTCCCCAGAAGTCCCGAATAAGGAAAAGAAGGCCTGTCTGAGGCGTGAAGTAGGATGACCAAACGTCTGCGTCTCACAGACCGAAGACATCATCCCAATATATCCCTCTATATACATATATATATAATCCCTATATAGTAGTAGTTTCCAGTTTCTTTTCCATTATCCCCTAGATAACCCTAATATCATCCGAACAACACTAGAGTTGATCAGCTACCAGGACCACGAACTCTGTCTTGGCTCTGGGCCAGAACGTCATCCCCAGAAAGAAGACAGAGAGCCACCACAAGTGAGTGCCAAAAGAATCTCTGAAAATCTTGCCTCTTTGGCAACATCTTGGAGCCATAACAATGAAACAGATCTCAGGGTTCCCTCATAGAGAGCACAGTGGACTTCCTTCCTAGAAAAGCAGGCGCGTCTTGAAAGCATTCTAGAGGCAAGCTTCTAAGATGTGCTGGTTTGTCTCTCCCTTTCCCTCTCACAATTGAGCTGCCTCTTCGGATGCGTTAGGCAAGGTAGAGCAGGAAAGATCCCCTAATGCAAAGCAAGTTGAGGGTCCTGTAGTAAGATCTTGGGCTCCAATTTTCCCAGTGCTCTTCACCCCTACGCCGTTAACGCCTACACCTTTCCAGGCCCTCATCTATTCTAGAGTAGCTTCCATTTTCTTCTTCATTATCCCAGTATATTCCCAATATATACTCTATAATCCCTAATCCCTAAGCCCTAAACTCTATATAATCCCTACATCTCACCAACTCTCCAAGCACACCTCCTTTCCAGCCGCCAGCAGCACACAGGACCATGGCTTGGATTCGCTTAGCGCCACCTAAGAACTCCTGTTATTAAATCACTAAGCCTCCTACTACTACTACTACTACTACTACCACCACTACCACTACCATTAGTTCGTAAAACTACTACATCAATTATTGTCATTACTATCATTATTACTATTAATTTCGTAATTACTACCATTATTCATATTAATATTATAGTTACTAGTATTATCTAAGCCCGGAACCTAAGCCTGGATAACATAAACAACAGACTTAGCTCATGAGGTATGTGGCTCAGCTGCCTGCTGGCCTTGCAACAGACTCTGACCTGAGAAACCGCCACAAACAACACCTCAATGCAGCCTGCAATTCATGTATCCAGATAGTTATATATACATACACACACATATATGTACATATATATATATATGTATTCATAATCCCATCCTCCGTTTCATTTTCCATGTCCTTTTTCATGTGATTCTCCATTATTGAGGATAGCCTAGAAATATCCTTCCGAGAAAAAGTGGAATCTACAGGGCTAAGCAGTAGTCAGTAGCCTCCATCCCGCAAAGTGAGTCTGCAACCCCCCTTCCCAAACCAAGCTGCAGGCAGCCCTGTTCCCGCGCGCTGGCGCAGGGTTTCTTTGATAGGGAACTTGAGCCAAACCAGGGCATGGTCTTACCGTTTGCCTGGGTTCAATTAAGCCCGGACCCCAACATAGACCCCAAAATAATATGATCCTTATTATGGGGACCCCCAAAAAGGTACCCCAAGCCCTCAACCCTAAATCATGAGAGCAACTAACCTGAAGGACAACCGCACACCCCAAGGATGCTGTTGATAGCACGTCTGCAAACAACAACGGCAGGAACTGATCACCTCCACTACTATTTTTCCCCTGCCACAATACGACGAACATGATTTTGGGGGACAGGAGGAAGGGAACTTCGTTTGCGAGGAATTGGGGGATGGCAGTTTCTTAGCCCCGTGGGGGAGCTGAGATCCAGGAACAATCTTGGCGATTTTGAATGTCACTGGCGGAGAGACTTCACCCCAACACCCGCCAACCCACCCAAAATAGTAATGTTTCAAGCCACGAGAGTGTGCATTTACTGGTGGGGCTCGTTATTATGAAGCGGAGCAACTAGTGTGTAAAGAGTCAGGGAAAAGCCACGCTGCAGAAGATGTGCTTAGAATTAGAGTTGCTTCACTTCAGATCTGGTCTTACTGCGAGGACCTCTGCAAGCGCTAGTCAACCTAGGGTAGTTGCTGAAAGTGTACAATGCCAGAGCTCCCTGCTTAATGTGTACCACAGTGTACCCAAGATGGAATTTCCTGCGCCATATCTGCAAAATCTCGCGTGGAAAATTCGCCCTTACACTGGCAGCCAGTTGGCCCTTTGCAAGCAAGAGTCTGTTCCCCCTCATGTGGGGAAGAGTCCATCTCCACAGACTGCACCGCCCAAGTCCTGACTGCTTCGCATGTGGACTCTAATGACCTGTTTCGGCGTACATGGATAATTGCAGGGATTCTGGCTTAGCTCGGCCTTCTGGTAGTAGGGAAGCGAAAATCAATCTGAATAGCTGATCTAGTGGGTGAATGCGTTTTTCTACTGAATTTAGGGACACCTGGTCATTGGGGAACGACACAGTCTTGATGTCAGCGGAAGAGGCCAACTGGTACAGAGTGAGCTGTCCCTTTTGCTGCAGATTAGAGCGTGAACCCTAAACCCTAAACCCAAACCGCTGGCGTACCTAGTCATTGAGAAGCTACCATCTAACCTCTCTGCCACCCCAGTTTCCATATCATTTTTCATGTTTTTTCCATGTGATTCTCCATTATTGGGAATAAAATTCCCCTACTAGTAGTATGGGGGAAGTAATCCAACCCTAAACCCTAAACTCGCTTGCCAGGTCTAGCCTGCTAGATAGACAGTACACGTATAACACATATGGCGGCCACTGCGCGCAGTCTAAATCACAACATGACATTGGGAACGCCTCGGCACAGAATCCCGGAGGACCTGGCGTATGCTCCGACAAGCATCTGGTAACCAGTTGATGTTGCTGAAACCAGGTAGGGGAACTACATCACGAACAAGGGATCTGGGCTACTCATGGTAAGCTTGAGCCTAAGACCAAATTCCAAACATTACAATCACTAAAAATGCAATCCTAGACTTCACCATCTTGCCCAGCTTAAAAGCTCCGATTGCCAAATCATAAGCGCCAAGACCTCTCCTCAAACATCCCACCCTGTGTCCGGCATCCTCATTCAAGAAACATACAAGTCCTGTCCAACCCTTTTTAAAGGAATCGTGCTTCAATCCAACGCATATGCCGAAAAATCGCGCAGCGCAAGCATTCGAGCCTAAAACCCACTTGGCCCCAAAAGGACACATCTCACAAACCTCCCGTCCGAAAACTAGCACGGAAACCCCTCTAGGACCCTGCTACAATGACAGTAGCCCTAGGTAAGGCCAAGCCTAAGACTTTAGAACTATGGTATATTAGGGTTATAATAGGGTTATATTGGGGCTATATTGGGATAATGGAAAAGAAAATGGAAACTACGTATTACTGCAGAAGGATTTTAATTACACCAACCCCTAAAAGTGGGACTGCAACTATCATACAAGAACAGGGTCCTGATTTTCGGGGGTTGGAAGGACTAGAATAACTAGAATCCGCTTTGTCATAAACCTTTGAGGAAGAAGTTATAGTCCCCCTTAAGCAGATAGAACATGGGGTATGTTTTTCTATCTACTTAAGGGGGACTATAACCCCAATATATACCCCTACATAATATAGTCGTTTCCATTATCCCTATATAACCCCAGTAATAGACCCAACATTCTATCTACTTAAGGGCGACTGTATGAGCTATAGTGTAAACTCCTAGTATCCCCCTTAATAACCCCTATAATAGTCCCCTATATACCCCCTATATAACCCCCATTTAAGGAGTTTAGACTATGGCTCATAAGCCTTTGAGGCCAGAGTCGGCTCACGAACTGTCACGCGGATATCGTGGGATCCGCCTATGGGCATGGGCGGTGCGCGCAGGGTTTGGGGATTTCGGGGGTTTGGAAAAGTACGCTTCTCGATTTGTGGGTGTCATCCTTGCGCAGGTTCAGGGTTTAGGGTTTGAGGTTTGGGGTTCAGGGTTTGGGGCTCAGGGGTTTCAACACTTCATGAATGGAGACTCAACTGGGGGGCTGGGACTTTAAAGGGGTTGTGGGGGCATTGAGTTCCCCTACCTGGGATTTCAACCTCCCCACCCTTCATTATAGCAGACATTCCGAATATAGTACCCTGATAGAAGCGGGGATGGTTTGTTGCTGGGGTGTGGGGCAGAGCGACATTTCATTTGGGGAAGGGGTCACTGCATTCTTATGAACTCGTGTTCATGGACCATTCAGTGCCCTTGTCTGATTATTTGGTCCCATGGATCCTGTCATACTGCTGGCAGTACCACAGGCTTGCCCCAAGAGGTTGGTAGTGGAGCGGTTGCTTGACCTGCACTGCTACAAAGATTCACATTTTGGATTCTGGCCTTCCAATGCCGTTGCTGCCCTGAAAAGTATGCCGAGTTTGGGCTGTTGCCTCAGATATTAGGGGCGGTATCATAAGATGACCCCAAAAAAGACCACAACTCACAACCTAGCATTTGGGGACAGTCATGTAATTCCAATAAAGAGAGCGGATTGAGGTTGTCTGCCCCTGTTTGATAGCGTATCGACCGGGAAGCGATCCCGGCCTGCATATCCTTGTGGTCTCTGGAAGCCACCGAACTTCTTGTTAATACTGCTATAGTAGCGCAAAAGTGAGAGAAAGAATCCGGATAATCACAATGAATCATAACAGTAATAGATCTAGACGCCCAAGCTCCCGAAGGGGCTCAAGCGGGCGCAACATGCCAAGGCATCTCTAAAACTCCAAAATGTTGCCCCCGAACGGTTGAACTCCAAATTCAGAAACCTTACCTAAACCCTAAACTCGAGTGAGCCCCGTGGCCCGACACTGGACACCCTCAAAAACTGAAGCCCCTTTTGCAGCCCGATACTCTCTGGCCTGAAACATGCCAATGGCCCCAGGTGCTGACAAACAACGTGAACAACGGGCCCGTGCAGCTAGCGATCCTGGTTTTTGAAGTTTCTTAAGGGAGGTGCTGGGGTATCCTTCATCATATTATTTGCAGAAGTGGCAGTTTCCCAAAAGAGTTGGAACCTAATATAGACCCAAAGCCCAAAAACAGTACCCTGATTTTGGGAACCCCCAAATTGGCTTGCAAAATTGGGTGCCTCAGTGTGGATGTTTGCAGGCATGGGGTCAGGGTCACTGTTAAGGTCAAGGCTGCGCAATTGGGGTTTAGGATTTAGAGGTTTAGGGTTTAGGGTGGCCTTCCTAGATCTCAGTGCGGAGTGGTCATAGCAGGCCGTAGACATCCTCACATTATACCTCTGCACCGTGTTAATTGTAGTCTAAGAAGGCTTGTCAGTGCTCACGCGCCACATTCTGAATCATCCATATGAATGGCACGGACAGCCGCATCTATGCAGATGCACTAGGTCAAACTAAAATCAATATTGCTATTATCACCACTACTGTTCTTATTACTACTGATATGATGCTTAGTATTATGATTATTGAAATTGAGAACTGGCTAATTGCGCCTCCCGCAGCCAAAAATATTAGCTCGGTGACAGCATTTTGCTCAAGGGCATTAGCTACTGCAGAGATCACCACAGCTCAACCCCAAATAAGATGTGGGGTTCGGCCCAGAAATACTCAAAACACTGAAGCAATTCTAACTCTACAGCCATGCTTTCAAGGACAAAGCCTACTTTGACTTTGGCCGGGCCCTTGCGCATTTGCGCTATCAAGGCTTGGACCTCAACCAGGATGCCAAGAGAGCTGACTTCTATGGGTTTGATAAAAGCTGGACCCACCCAGCGTCCTGGGAACAGCTTGCGTTCAGGGCACTAACAACTTGCAGCCTAGAAGTAACTGATGACACCCCCCATTTTGACGACTATCCAGCCCAGCATCAAGGATAGAGACTTCGCTATCAAATCCAAGAACGTAAAAGCCAGCACCTGCATGCGCAAGAAAGCAGGGGCTGGCTGTGGGTGCTTAAGCTGGGTGGGGGAGCCCGGTGTCGCCGCAAGGTGCCAAAGGCCTGTCTGATAGAGCCTGCATTATAGGGGGCATGCTGCTCCTACCGGCAGACATCCGAACATAACGGCCAAATCACGGGCATGAGTTGCAAAACGCACTTAGGGGCGTCCCTGGCCCATCGGGGGCCAAGGCCCTGATAGGACCCTGGGACGTAAGGACTAGCGAAACTTGCGTGGTGCATTTGGGGACCGCTGCTTGGAGTGCATGCAGGTCATCGTTCCGGTGCGTGCATCAAGGGCCGAGGAAGGCTTCGGATTGAGAGTTGCAGGCGTGTGGTCTGATGATATGACAGGGGATTCTTCTTTGCATGCTGCCCGCACCAAGCATACAATCGGGTATGCATAGGGTTCTACCCATCCCTCAGCTCCAGCTTAGGCATTGGTATAGTATAGGTCTTGCCTCCCCCCACTCTAAAGCCAATCAAAACGCACTGATATGGGCCCTCGCGGATGACCTATTCCCACGGACCCAATGCCAAACCCCAAGCCCAAAGAAAATGCAAAAAGCTCCGCACCTCCTCCTGCCAGGCCGTGATGAACCCGAAGGAGCGTAGCATGTACATGGTGGGGTAGCTCAGCCAAATCACGTATTTCACCTGGTGCAATTTGCGGTGTAGGGCTACAAGCTTGGAGACGACACAGATTTTTGTCGCTCAGGAAGACACATGGTGAGCAGGAGGGTCTTGGCGGTCAGTGACGCTTGCCATCTTTTATTCACCACGCAACGTGCCCAAGCGGAAGGGCCAGCCAGGTATGTAAAGGACTAGGACCCCCACAACCCAAGACCAAAAAAACGTCACCCTTTCTGAATATATACATGATTACCTTTAAAACACTTAGGAGCGCAAAACGGACAAAAGGGCTTACTCAACACCTCTGAGGAAGAAATAGGATCCCATGCAAAAACCTAATCCGTGAACCTCAATCTGTTGTATACTGTTCCAAAGCACCTGAAACTTTAAGATGCCCAAAGACTTGCTGACTTCGAGCTGTCACACGGAACGCCACTTTTCACATGATTTCTGCAATGTACTATTGCGCATGTATCTAAAAGGTCCCTCCATAAATCCACCAAAAAGGAAAAAACTCCACACGTCCTAACGGACCGCGAAGAGAAGCATCCAGATTCAGGTTTAGGGTTTAGGGTTGGGAAGATCAAGGCCTTAATGTGGTGGCAATATCTATGTCTCTTTTTCCCTTGCTTACTTGCTCTCCAAATCCTATGTGACATACGGAAGTTTAAAAAAAAAGAACATGAAAGCTACCAGTCGTGTAATTCACTGTTTCTGCACTCTTCTTATCTTTCCCGTTAAATCCGTTAAGCATGGAAAAGAACACGCAAACTACTACATTGAACATGAAGAGCGCTTCGCAGCTTTCAGTCAAGGAGTTTTGTTTCAAAGTTTCAGATACTTCTTCGAAAGAGGCCGCTGGCCTTCAAGTAGAAAATACCTGGGCGTGCAGGTCAGTGGCGTGTGTGCTGGGGGTATTGGGCCTTAAATCCTACACCTTAAACCCAGCTGTCCCTTAGTCAAATAGCCCTACCTTGGTTTGAAGAAGTTGGAGGGCAAGGGGGCTCTCTCATAAGGAGATTGTGCCTATTATACGTCGGTTTAGGCTTTGGGGCAACATAAGGATATTATGGGGATATCATGGGGATATTATAGGAAGGAATACAAGGGAGTTTTGCCCCTACGTAATAAGAACTTCAATACTTCCAGGACTCACAGGGGAGGTAGGAGATTCAAAGCCATCATCCTGCTTATGAGTCTTCATGTCATGGTGCTCGTCAGTATCCAGAAGCAAGTGCCAGGAGATGCGCGGTGAAAGTATCTGCTCCAAGCTATCCGAACCCCTTGGACAACGCGCTTTTGCAAGGGCACGGAGAGAAAGGCCCCAGCTTGCATCTCTGCGCGCATTCCGAGACCAGCGCCCATGCGGCAGAAGCCCTCTTCAGTTATTACCGACATGGTTTACGCGGGATTGCGGAGGTTCGAGCTCCAAGTCCTTGCCCCTGGTGCTTACCCCCGGAAACGACAATTGAAAAGCAAGACTTGCCTAAGCAGCTGCGGCATGTATCAGGCCTCCTGCCACGTAACTTCTCCTTCAACCCACGACTCTGTAGGGCCAGGGCTTCGGATTTACGGCCTGGCACGTGAAAGATTGGGCCCATCCTCAGGCATCCTTCCTGGAATGTCGACGGCCCATGTCCAACAGCAGGAAACCGAAGGGCCACTAGACAGGGCGGCCACCCCTACGCTCTGACCCCTAAACTTGAAACTGCCCTCCACGACCCCACCAATCTTGAAGAAGCTGCCAGATTTTGCGGTAACTGGCTCCAGCGGCAAGTCGTTAGCCTGTTTGGGATGAGTGGGAGCTCATGTTCATTACGTTTGGAGCAAGAATTCTTGGAAAGTATGGTCATGGGGTTAGATAAGGTTCGGGGTTTAGGGCTTGAGGGGTTGTGGAGCTTTGATTCTTGAAGCTCAGGTTGCAGCGGGCTCGGTTGCTGAGGGTCATGGGACGCTAGAAGTGATAAGCCCGCTGCTTGCTTGGGAATGGGAGAAGAATCCCAGCAGTGTTTCGCATATTTATGCTTCCCCATGACGATCATGTAGTGCATATGACCCATCCCACGTTTAAAGCTCCAGAAGTATGTTCCCTGGGTGTACGGGACTGCGATAGGGGCCTGCGTAGCTCTAAGATGATCTCCCGGAGTACCAGATGTTATGAAATGAGAGAAACTGCTACCAGAAAACAGGAGGGAGAGCAACCGTACAGGTTATTCAGCATTCGAACTTGCGCGTTGCTTTCATATTTGAGGCCTCACACATGAACTACTGCGCTGTTGCTTAGAAGAGATTAGATCCCTCTGAACTTTCCCCTAAGTGATCGAGGAGTGGATTCATCCTTTCCACTAAGTCAGAGCTCCCCTAGGCAAAAGATGCAAGCCTTGAACATGGCGCGCAAACCTGTAGCCCCTGAAAACGATATCCTAAAATCAAAGTCATCCTCTTATACACCTGAATTTCCCCCCCATATGGGGGAGGGGAGGTGGCTAAAATAGGAATTACGTCTATTTGCGGGTGTTCAAACAGACCCCTCCTCGTCCAAATAGAGCATGGCATACACCCTCCCAGAAAGGCAGCCTTCCCCACACGCGAGCAGAGAAAAGGGACGGCTGATGGGGTTCAATGCATGCGCGCACTTTTCGGCCCGTGCATGGCGCAAAGCCTCCGTTTCTCCTCCAGGCCTATAACAACATCGGCAAGCCTGCGTCCTCCTGTGACAAATAACTCCGAGGCCCTGTATGGCAGCCTGTCAACGGGCACTTTGTGAAGGGGTACAGAGCCGTACGAAAATGCACCCGGAGCCACGCCCCTGGCCACGTCCCTCCCACGCAGTGCTGCGTGTGCATGTTCTTCCTGCTTGGGCTTTGCGCTTCCGACTGCAGCTGCTTGAAAAATCAAGTCACTATCGAAGCATGTACCAAAAACACCTCAAATTCAAAGAAGCAAGACCGCTGAAATAGGAAGCAAACAGACATAAAGCGGCCACAATCGAAGATTTCGTCATAAAATCCACCCCTCCCCCGTCCCATTTTGCAAATAGGGAATAGGAAGACAACGACGTACCGTCCCCCGCAACAGCAAGAGATAGGGGGCCCAGATGAGTGTGTCCTCATTGAAGAGGCAGTCCTGGAAAGACTGCCACAAAGAGCATACCAGCTCTTGCGATGGATACTCAAAATCCAGCATGGCCCTTGTATAATATAGTACTGTCCATTTTCTTTTCCATCATCCCCATATTACCCCCTTACCCTAAACCCCCCTAAACCCTAAACCCCAAACCCTAAACCCTAAACCCATACACCCTAAACCCTTATTCCCTTAGTCCAACCCCCAGGCCCTAAGCACCGTGTACCTCAAGGTTTGTTGGATTCTCGAATATCTGTAAGGCCCACCCCTGAATCCTGTGGCCAGGCAAACTCTTGGCATATGGGGTTTAGGGTTGGCCTTCTTCAGGGTCACGAGAAGCGTCAGGGCAGAGAGGGCAAACCAGAAACGAACCTGAGATTGGAATGCTGCATGGTTTCGATTTCCTGCTTCAGGAGGCAGGGGCCTTTGTAGGTGTAGGAGTGAGGATAAAGGGAGGATGGAAAGATGAAGCTGCTGTTCTGAGTTTTAACAAATGACACCATAGATAACCCTAGTGTCTATATCATTTTCCATGTGATTTCGCATTGGATTCTCCATTTAAGTAGCTTCCATGTTCTTATCCAATCTAGGGAGAATGCGCAACCAAGCGGCTTCGTTGTGTGGACTGAGCCACCCATTTGTTCTCGACATATCCACTTGCACGGCCGCCATGCCTCAAATGTGGCTTTTAAAGCACCAAAAGCGCGGCATCCCCTAGCCCAGTCAGCGGCCCTTACGCAAGCAAAGGGTCGAAGCCAAGGCTCCCCCTGCCTTCCCAGACTTTGAAGGCTTGGGGCTTTCAAGCATGGTATGGAGTTTGCAGCCCTTGGACTTTGCCTGCTTCGCTGTGGACAATCAAACGTCGAATCCAATCTCTGGTCGCGGCAGATATCTGGTACTTTCTCTAAATACGGGGACCCCAATATAGCCCCCAAATCCTAAAGTCCTTCTTATAGGGACCCCCCAAAAAAAGGTACCCTAGTTGTGGGACACCACCCCCTACCCCTAAGCCCTAAGCCCCTACATGGAAACCA
This sequence comes from Symbiodinium pilosum, assembly GCA_905231905.1. Taxonomy (NCBI): domain Eukaryota; class Dinophyceae; order Suessiales; family Symbiodiniaceae; genus Symbiodinium; species Symbiodinium pilosum. The sequence continues at coordinate 77,581 of CAJNIZ010021857.1, forward strand.
AGCTTGGCCACCTATCCCTCCATCAGGCATCTGAGCTGGTTCTGTTGTTCTGAAGCCTTCTGAGGGCCAGGCCGAACACCATGCAGAATGCCTTAGCTTCATGAATTCACGGTCCAGGACGGCGAATTAAGTCAAGTGTCTCTCTAAACTAAGGGATATCTGGGGCCCCTACGCCCCTTTAGGAAGTCTACCATCACCTTTGCCAAAAAAAAGCTTCCAAAAGGGACCCCCCAACTTTTGGAGCTGCCAGTTGCTGACAGAGGAAGATGGTGTCTAGTGACCCTGCGATGAAACTGATATGGATGGTGAGGGGACTTAGTGAATATGTGAGGATAACTGGCGGGTATGGCTTGAAGGGTTCGTAGTAGACTTGTTGAGTCCCATGGCCCCCCAATTTTTTCAAGGGCCTGGTGGAGGAATCTACTGCTACCTGAAAGTATGGAAGGTCTGAAGGCTGAGCTATCTCGAGCCCTTGAGCTCAGAGCTAAAATAAAAACCTGGTCCAGAATTATCAGAGTAGCGCGTCCAAGCAAACCTCCCCTTCTGCAACAAAACTGCTTATAACATACTATAGCATCACAGGCCATAATGTGATATAATGGACTATAGTATGCTACAATAGACTATGACGAGTCTCAAAAATGAGATCAGGACATGTTTCGAGAGCATCATGACTCAGGGCATTTTGGTGTGTACATGGCTTCTCCCTCTGGCCGCCCTTGTACTTTTTTTTGTGACAGCCAGTAGTCCTAAACGTTGTCATCTTGCCCAAGCCCAAGCCATCTGAACCCTAAACCCTAAACCCTAAGCCCTGAAAGCACAGAATCTTTGAGCAGCAACTTTGAAGCTAAACATCTCCTGGGTCTTGGAGCCCTTGAAGCTGAAAGGTGCTTCTTTCAATTGGAACTGGAGGCCATCTGGGGGGGAAGGGCCTTATATGTGGCCTACGCAGGTTTGCGGCGTCCTCGGTGAATTTTTTAGTGGCTGCTGCGTCTTGACCATCTGATCACTACGAATTTGCACCTCAATCGTTCTGGCTTGAGCCGGTGCTGATGTGCGCTGCTTGCAGATAAATGTTGGTAGACCGTATTGTCACCGCAGTCCAGCGGAAACAGATTCAAAAGTAGTGAGGAGTCATCGCTTGGGCTCTGCAGGTATATTCAAAACCCAACCCTCCTCATCTTTCAAGCCCGTGTGTTGAGAAAGAATCCACACTAGGGGCCTGCTACCTGCCCCCCGCACCTACCATTCCCTGGCTCCTGATTTGAAAGTACATTTGAGAGTTTCCCTAAAGAGCTCAAAATGGTATAATACTTTTTAGGTGCCCCTAATTTTGGGAAATTCCTCATTTCTGCGTGTTCACCTCATGCAGTCCATGCCTGAGCGGCACTTCCTGCGGGGAGGTGATTTTCCTGAAGGGCGGATGAGGTGAAGTTATTGCAGGCAGGCAATCAAAGTCAACACTTCATGGCATCCCTTCATTCCACCCTGAACCCTGAATCTGAAACACAAAGCCCTGAACCCTATCAAACATGAAGCCTAGATGTTTGGGGAATCTGCCACGCACTGTTAATCAAAACCTAAACCCTAAACCCCAAATAGTAGTGTCCGTTCTATTTTCCATTATCCCAGTATAATTCCATTAAACCCTAAGCACTAAGCCCTAAACCCTAAATGTAACCCTAACACGACCTTAAACCATCATCCAAGCTGCTGTAGTAATCAACAGCTGTCCAGCATCAAGGACAGTTCCCTTGGAGTAGAGCCGGGCATGCATCACCTGATTTAAGGGGTTTAGGGTTTAGGGAGTTTAGGGTCCAAGGATTTAGGGGGTCAGGGCATAATGATTTGGGGTTTAGGGGGTTAGGATCGAAGGGTTTACGGTCTAGTGTTTAGGGCCTTAGGGTCCAGGGCTTAGGGAATAACAAGAATAGATGGAATAATTGTAGCCTGAGAGAACAAGAGCCAGTACACCCATCGTTACCGCTCCTTCTCATTGCACTTCTTGTAATGAGGAATGGCAACAATACCTAGACATGTATCAATCTAAATCAGAAAACTGGCCTTTAGCATGTAGGACGGCTGTCACTGGGAGCTTCCTACATTACCAGTCCCTTGCAAACTGCAGAGCTGACGTCAATCCAACAATCAAACCTTTGCAAGGACATTCACGCAAATGGCCCGCGCGTTTCCATAATTGAGCTGAGGCCTACACCCACTGCTGTGGAGCCAACAGCGTCCACAGCAGCAAGTGAGCTCCTCCGCAGCAGGCTCGCTGAACATCATGATGCTAAGGAATCCCAAACTACACGGCCTACTATACCGGAATATCTGATGTTAGGAGTTGTTTCTTAAACATTCCAGCATATTCCAGCGGTTGCCAGTAGCCATGGGTACTTGTTCGACTGACGAACAAGATATGCGCAGGCTTCCTTCATCTAGAAACAACGCAACCACGTTGAGCCGCCACTCTTTGGCACAAATACTCAAAGCGAAAAGTAGGAGGACCTCAACATCATTGGATGTGGGGATCCCCTTCCGAACGACCCCTCAAAACAGGGCACAACCCCCCTTCTGGGGAAACCCCTTCCCTTGTCAAGGTACCATGATCCCGCACAGCTATTACCATGACCCCCCAGAAAGGTGCATGGACTGGTTTGATGACCCAGAACAACTTTGGGACACTGTGAAGCCTTTCAAAATTAGTTCTACGACTAACAGTACTGTTATTACCGCGATCTTCAGTAGGCTTGCTCTTATTGTTGCTCTTACTGCCGTTATGGTGGAGGAACCTGAAGTGGATGCATCATTCTAACCCGCTGCCACGGTGTCCTTGTCTGTATTCTTTGTGCCCAGCAAACAACGAGCCGGAGCCCATGTGCCGGGGTAGGTCGGCACTGTGGCACCCTTTGTACGTGTAATACACCTGGGCCAGCGTTCTCTCTGCACACGAGGGAGCCTTTTGCAGCTCCCTGGTCCTTTTTTGGGGCCTCTGAAAAATTACCTGCTATTTGCTTCGAATTAAAACTTCCACACAGCCAGGATTGCATCAAATCTGATACAAGCCGAAAAATCTTGGGTGCCCAGGTACAGACCAGCTCGGGTAGTCTTCTTGCAATGCGTCGTTGCTCACACTTTCAGCATGGGCAGACCCGAACCCTTGCATCGCCAGCCCTAGAGTTAAGTACTACCGTCACCATCATCAAGGCCAACCTTGAAGTCACGACGAATCCCAAGTAGCAAGAATAAAAATACTAGTGACCAAAAAAATACGCAATGATTATTATGATAATAAACAGTAATAGTAACAGTGACCGTAATAGTAAAATTCGTAGTTAGTATTGCTACAACTACTAGTAATAAGAGGAAAATGAAAATAAACTCAAAATTAACATTGAAAGCTACATTATTGGTGCACCCGTTGGAGCTGCAACTGAAGCCCGGCATGCTTGGACTCGATGTTGAGTTCTTGTCGTAATCAGCTCCCACGAATACATCTGATCTAGGAAGGTCTTTTGGGCACAAAGGGCACCAAGCAGCAGGGCCTAATACGCAAACCGCATGTAGCTGTGCAGGAGGCCTTTTATTTCTGGTTGCCTACAGTCGGAATGGAAGCTCTCAGAATCGCATGTGCTAACCTTGAAATGCAAGAGTGCTAGCGCCCGCTAGGACCAAACTCCACGATGGGAACAGTGGAGCTTTAAGACCTACTTATCCCCATTGCTGTGTTCTGGTAGCCACGGCAAGGCACACCAGAGAAGAAGGAGATGAACGCTAGCAACTCAGCCACCTGTTGAGGAGTTGGAGGTTAGCCATTGGGTTGGCCCAAGGGGGATTAGATGGGATTAGGAATCGCTCCCTGCTGGGTTAGATGTGGAGCTTAGCACATGAAGGCAAGGGAATGACGATTCGGGGCTGATCCCTGAGGCCTTCTGTGCCTTGGACTACGCTTTTGGTGTTCGAAGGTTGCCACGCTTCTTATCAAGGTCCCGCTCTGTGGCGGCGACAGCTAGGACAGATATCAGCGATTATCACCTCAACGAGTCCATATTTGCAATCGACAGGTCTGCCCCACATGTAGGTTGTAGGTCTTAGGTGTCCAGCTTGCTTGGGGAAGGGCATTGGCTTGTGACCCTTACGGCCACCAGGAGCAAGTTAAGGTTTAGCGGACTATCGTCATCCCCGGATGAGCTTCTTGTGCAACAACATGAAGCTGACACAACCGTACCAGGGCTGAAACTTCATCGGCTCCTGTCTCAAAGCTATTTTGGGGGAACTCCTACATCTCAAGGATGAGGGCCTTGAGAGGGTCCTTACCAGGACCCCGAATTTCTGGAAACCCTGCTAGTATCCCCCCTAGTAAGCCCTATAGTACTCCCCTATGTAATACCCTATATAACCCTTCCTTTAAGGAGTTTAGACCCTAAACCCTGTAAAATCCCCTAGATAAAACCTTTCTTTGAAGAGTTTAGACAATAGCTCAGGTGGCCTCCCGCAGCCGGCAGAGGAATAGGACTTCGCCACTTCCGGGATCCTTGAAGTGAAGCATCAGCCCTGGGATGGCTTCGTGCTTGAGTAGGTTTTGGGGTTTAGGGTTTAGGATTTAGTTAGGGTTTAGGATTTAGGGGTCTAGGGTTTAAGGGTTTAGGGTTTAGGGGTTTAGGGTGGTTTTGGGTTGGGTACTGCCCCCCCCGTAAAAGTCCATATTAGGGTCCTATTAAGGGCTATGTATAACATTATGATTGTTATCCAACTGTTACTGAGGGGGGGGGGGCAGTACCCAAGTTTTGGGGTTTAGGGATCAGGGGTTTAGGGATTGAGGGTTTACCTGCGAATAAAACAGTGTAAAAGAAACATTGTTATTCACGAACATAACGATTCAGTTGTTTAAGGGAACTGCCCCAAAAAATCTATTCCTAACGAATCTTATGGCTACATAGGGGTTGCGAGGGGGACTCCGGAGTTCTCCTTCGAGATTGTGGGTATAGTGAGCGTCTCACAACTACACGTCCCTTTTAGAAGTCTTATGAGGAGGAATATTCGTGCGAAAAACACGCATTTTGCAGTAGCTGTCCATCTCGATAGCAAAGGATGCTGTGAGTATCTGTGAGTGTTTCGCTTCCCTTCGTGCAAAATTGCAGACCTTCCAGTGTCGATGGACTCTGCTAATATACCCTTCCTTCCCACCATGTGTTTGTTCACATGTGTATATGCATCTGCGCACATATACTTCGATCCCCCCACATCAATTACAATTGACGTGATCGCCTCCAGCATGCGAATCGACGTGGGAGAGAGGTGAAACACATCAAAGCACAGGGGTGTTGAACATGAGGGCACTGCGACTCATGCTTTGATCTTTGTTAGTGGCTACTATACAAAGGTAATGTAGCTTTGTGCTAGGAGGCATGGGGACGGAAAGAACGTTTCTCTTCCAACCTCTTCTGAAAAACGGTGGTCTTTAGTTTGGTCTGTAGGATTACAAAGAAATTTGAGGGAATAGCCTTCTTTCTTTGCATTGCCTATAGGACTTCAGGCAACTGGGCTTTCAGTTGTTGGACGATACCCTCCCCTGCGTAGCAGGCTCCTGCTGTAGCTAGACCATGGTCTCAGTCCAAGCACGCCAGGTACGCATCAGCAGGGTGGTGACGTGTCAAGGAGCTTTGCTCAGGACGCTGTGAGAGGAGTCCCATTTAGCCCGCTGTCCGCATTCTCCAGGTGCAACCAGTGCGCTCAGCCCAGGAGAAGATAAGGTCCCTTACTGCAGTGTGGCGCCAGGTGCGCTATCCACACACAACGCTAACGCAAGCATGAAGAGAGCAGGTTGCATGGTGTCATAGCAGGGGCATCGGGCTTTGGGATCTCCGCCATGCTTCTTCAACAGCAGCCCGCTTTGCTGGACACCTTCCTAGAAACAACAAAGGAACACTTGAGAAGAGGAAAAGAGCCTCTCACTCAGAAGGAATTACCACAGGACTTCTTATGCTCAAGAACCCCAAATGCTGGGATAATACTATACAAGACACACTCAAGCTAGGTCATGTGGCACGTCATCACTGCCAGCTCTGTCTAGCAGGTTCCCTTTCTGGTCTCTGAAAATCTCTCGTTGTTGGAGAATGACTGAAACATTAGGGCTAATACAAACTTTTCCCGCAAGAAACCACAAGGCACTCAAGAAAAAATCACTTCACAGAAAGCCCGCGATTCATTCAATTCCTTGCGCCACATGGAAATCTGGAGCTTCTACAAGCAGATGGCTGAAATCTGTATTTGACATCCTCAAGCAAAGGTGACCATTTCCCACTCTCTATGAAATTGCCTGCTGCTCCTGCAAACCTCACAACACTGCTGCCTACATAGCTCCTTACACACCATACCTACAGAATTCCTACACACCCATGTATCTGAAAAAACTACAGAAGCCTGCCCATAGCGTCCTAGCTGCGCAGCAGCAGAATAACCACGAAGCAGGTCATGAACCTGTAAGGTGTGGTGCATGGCTTACGTTTGCTAAGCTCATGTTGCATGCAGTAGGGCGACCGGGGTTTTGGACTTGTTCGAAGAGTCCTTGGTCCTCAGCACTTTCTATGGTTGACACAAATGCAGACAAGGCTTGAGCGGCATCGTTTTCACAAACTCTGAAGTAATCTTGGGGATTTCCATCCAACTTCCCAGCATCCAAAGTCATGAGACGCGTAGAGTCTAGGACGATCCTGGAACAACATGTGCAGCACAACCACAAGACATCGATGACAGTCTGCTGTGGCAGAATTGTCGCGTAAAGCCTCTGAATCAGAAGCACAAGCTCCCGGCAGTCCCTCTCCCTCTCATCACATATTCCTTGATCATGAGTGTCCCGGGCCTTTGTACAACTGACAGACATGAGTCATTCTCACCCACATACTCGTCAAATATCATTGCACCCTCGTGGGTGTGAAAGCCCAGCATCCCAAGCAAGAAAGACTGCCCACCAACCCATCCCAAACATCCAATCTTCTCAATGCTTCTGCAACCCCTCTGCACGCCTTCTAACGTGCTCCAGAGCCCCTTCTCTACGTCGCTCACGGCCCTACCAGTCCCACTCTTCGGAACCTGGAAACCAGCACCCAAACATTCCCAGACCCCTGGGAGGATCTAGAAAAGAGAACCCCCAATAGGGTACCCTGTACTACTATTGGGTAATTTCTAGGAACCCTTAAGGGTGATCTACTTTCTAGATCCTCCCAGG